>PVJI01008327.1:0-71915 GCA_004026765.1 Micronycteris hirsuta | reverse complement strand
GGTGCACTTGTCGGCTCGCCGGTGCCGGCAACCTGGGTCGCTTTTTGGGTGACGTTGCCTCTGGGGGCGGGGCCGGCCTGGATGTTCATCCTCTCCAACCTCCTGGGTGTCGGACTTCCCTTCAGTTCTTTTCTGTACGTTCTGGTTGTTTAATTTTTCACTACTGCGTTCGTTGTTTAGACACTCTGGATGTGCGGGCGGCGAGTGCGTCCACCTACGCCGCCATCTTGGTGGAAGTCCCTTAAACCTCTTCTTTTCAGCCTGTGTCCCATCTTGTCCTTCGGGGCTTTTATCCTCTAAATTCTACCCAATTGCTACAATTGTAGAATACATCTCTCTTGCAAGGAACAGATTAGGCACGACTGGCTGACTTCAACAGGGAGGAAGAGGGTCCTGCCGTCATCTACAGACAGACTTTGAGCCGATTCCCTGCTAACAACCGCATGCTTCTCTCTCTCTCTCTTCCTGAGTTGCATTCAGGTTCTCATCTATGTTCTCATTCGTGTTCTCATCCATGTTCTCTGTCTTCCAAAGGGACATTGATATGTTTCTTCTGTTCATGTCTCTTCTTATGTTCTTCTTGTTGGGTAATAAATTTTGTACTCTTTTACTGTTATTTTAGTGGAAATTTGCTCAGGGAGAGACATAGATACATGTGACCAATCTGCCAGGTTGAACTAGAAGTTTGGCTGAATTCTTTTATGGCATAATAGATAGAAAAATCTCATTTATTTGCTCCTATATGCAATAAAATTTGCATATGCTTACACAGACCTAAAAGATAAAGAATTAATTAGCATCACATTTTATGAATTCTGCAAAACAGAACTGTGTGAATCTAGGAAATCAAAAGTATCAACTTCTCCAGCTCACACTTTTGGAATGTCAGTACTTTTGCCATTTACCTTAATTGTATTTCATATTGAAATGACATACCTTTAAATAAAAAAAAATTCAAATTAAAAACTAGAATTCTATTTTCACCTGTATATGCCACGTGACCTTCTTGGCACATACGACTGATGGTTTTTGTGATTTATTTCTAGAGGAGAACGCTGAAGAATGGAACAACCACAGCTTGTTACTTTGCAACAATTTACACTGACTCATCTCTGCTCCTTGCAGAAATTACAGGTGAGGAGATGAAAGCATGATTTATGGGCACATCCAACAAAGCCAGCCAGGCCATCTCTGGCAGTGAGTTATTCTTGTGGGCAGTCTTGGCTTTTAATTGCTGGAATTTGAGCATTGCACTTCCTGTAAATAATTAGGTGTCTGCGTATTACTGCGGCCACTGAATGTTTTTTATTATTTAAGTAATTTGATTATTTACTTATGATTTTTGGTTCCAGAATAATATGTATTAATTTGGGCTTTTTGGAGTGGGTTTATTGATTCTAGTGACAGCAACAGTTTTTTATAGTCAACAGACACATCTTGGCTGTTGGTTAGGCTCAAGGCACTGTGCAAATTGCTGAGAACAAAATGAAACAGCCCGGCTGGTGTAGCTCAGTGGATAGAGTGCGGGCTGGGAACCAGAGGGTCCTGCTTCGATTCCCAGTCCGGGCACATGCCTGGGTTGCGGGCCAGGTCCCCAATGAGGGCCATGTGAGAGGCAACCATACATTGTTCTTTCTCTCTCTCTTCTCTCTCTGAAAATTAAAAAAAATGAAACAGAACATAGTCTCTGCCCTTGAGCTGCCAGATAGTACTAATTGATTAATAACTACACACATTGATTAGTAACTTTAGGAACAGCTGTAGTGCTCTTACTAAGATGCCTGGCATCATGCAAAGTACTCTACGTGGATTATGTCAGCTAAATTGCAAACAGCCTTCTGAGGTCATTATTATGTCTTCGTGTTTCAAATGGATAAACTGATGCTCAGAGAGGTTACAAAACATGACCACATCACACAGCTAGTTAGCAGAGCTGGGACTTGACTTAAGTTGATGATTCTGAAACTTGTGTCCAACACAGTGCCTAGCATATAGCAGCTGCTCAGTAAATGCTGTTGGCTAATATGCTGACGCTACTGCTTGCTGACCAAGGTCATGGATGCCAATGGCCTGAAGGATGATGCTGAAAATAACTATTGCCTTTTTGGGAGGAGACAGAGAGAACCCAAAACTGGAACATCTGAGAAGACTGCATTGAAGGGAAGAGATTTTTAAACTTGGCTTTGAAGGAAAGATAAAACGGGGAAAGAGGAAAATGTCCTCTAGACAGGGGAAATGACATGAACAAAGGCAGGAGACAGGAATGTCTATAGGGACACCGGGAGCAGGGAACAGAGTAGCTGAACTGGGGGCAGGATTCGTTGCACTGGGGTGGGTGGGAGAGTAGGTTGGGTGGATGGAATGGTTCACACTGTAGAGAGATTTGAATATGCATCAAAAACTCAAAGAAGATTTTGAGCCAGATGAAGTATGTGATGAAGGCGGTGTTTTAATAAAGAGTAATCTAATGGCTAGTTATTAAAATGAATTGCAGGGAAAGAGAGAGGCAGCAAGACTTCTGTAAGATTCTTATAAAAGGAGTGGAGACATTGTAAAAAGAATTAACAATGCCCAAAGTACATTGAACTTCCTAGCTGGAACAGAATTCCTCTAGGGCCTCTAAAGAGGGCTAGGTTCTTCAGTGCTGAGAGCTGCTAGTAGGACTAAATACAATTTTTGTTATAGATAACAGTGACATAACTACAGTTGAGAATAGCAATATCTTTTCTAAGCATGGGCCAGATACTTTATGTACACTACGGGGTGTGTTCCTTCTAACCCTGCACATAGCACAGGACACTGGACACATAGATGTTTAGACCTTAAATAAATAATATCCACTATCCTGGAAGTAACCAGAGGAAGGAGTCAAGTCCAACCAAGTCTGTCAAACTCCGGTGCCCTTTTTCTTATCACTAGACCATGCTGCTTTTTCTGTAAAAAAAAAGTATAGAGAGGGACTCAATCCATGGGACAGTGGTAGGGTAGGAAATAGGAGAGAAATTGTGAGTCATGGAAAAAAGAAAAGAAATAAAGGAGAAAAAGGTGTAGACATGTTGACATGTCTACACTTGGCTACATGTCTACCTTGACATGTTGAATAGAGCGTTTCACCAGGGCCTGGGGCTGTCCCCTCTCCATGTGATACTATGGGAACAAGGACAGTTATGATTTGAGTAAAGACATAGACAACCTGTGTAAGTAAAGGGAAAAGCTGAATAGTAAGTACAAAACACCCAATTATTACCTGACCAGCCTGGAAGTGGGGGTGGGGGAGGCAGTGGTTGAAGCAATGGATGGAAGACTATTTACTACTTACAGATCTTAGTGGGGTCTTATTGTTATTATTATTCTTAATGAATCATCTTTAGCATTCTCACCTATGTTTTCATAATGATTTTAAGTTTTTAAAAGTCTCAGAAGAGGTACTGTGTGGGAAAGACACATGACTTTAGATTCTTTTTGTGTGCCTCAGATAAATTTGGGCAGCGGGCATTTGTGGGCAAAGTCAGCATGGATATGAATGACACTTTTCCAGAATATAAGGAAACCACTGAGGAATCAATCAAAGAAACAGAGAGGTACGTTTGTCTTGTTTTGTGAGGAAGGCATACCCTCAGCTACAGTGACGGAACTGGAGACAGAGAAAAACCTCTGCACCAGGCAACATGTGCACAAATGTTGCAGTGTGGGTTTGCCCAACTTTATGAAATTCACTGGGTCCTTTAAAAAAGTTGCATGCCAATACTATTTGTGTATACAAAAGTATAGTTTAAAGCTTCTGGGAACTTGTTTTACGAGTCCTAGGGTAAGCCCATATGTAAATAGAAGGATTCTTTTTTGAAGTAAATGATTTACCCTCTCCTGTATTATAGATCTAGTCTTCTCCTGTATATTGGACTTGCTTTAAGTGTGTGTGTGGCCTACTCATTAAATTACACTTGACCCTTGAACAATATGGATTTGAACTTTTTATCTTATGTCGGGATATTCTACTCATCCTATGGGTACTTTTCCTACAGTTCTTTTATGGCTTTTCCATATTGCCTTCAGGATTTGACAAGGAATTGTGTTGTATGACACTCAATACCCAAGAGCTATCATACAAGAAATTTCTTTAGATTTAAATCTTCTCCAAGTCCAAACATATCCCAATGCAAATTTGAGAAGTCCTGCTTTTCTTTATTCCCCGGGCTTCCTTCACCTGAGTGTGCCCTCTGAAAGGGAGGCCAAGGGGCCGCCACCCACTCCCAGGAAAAAGGAAGCAACACTTTCCCCTTAGCATGGGTCATCAGCTCTACTTTTCTATGAATTTGTGTTTGTGGTCACAGTAAACCTTAATTCACATTTTATTCTGAAACGAAGGCATACTGAAGGCAGGAAGCTCTAACTAGTAAACATTCCCAGCCAGGACAGAATTAGCCATTTCGTAGGCCATGCAGATACCACTGTCCCTGCAGCTATAATTGGTAAGATCGCCACCCCCACCCCCACGCGTTTCACACAACCAGCTCTGACCTTTTTCTTCTGCCTTATTCCAAATCCAAGCAGAGTAGGACGCTGCCTTGGGAATAAAGGAGGATATTGTGTAAGCAAGTAGCTTCCACTTAAGGGAAATCAGGAGCAGAGAGCCCCATGGCTTCTAAATGCTTCCAGGTGCACAGGACTCTAGGACTTTAATATCCCTGGAGCATCACATGTTGCAATATTCCCCCAAACCGAGCTCAGGCTGGTAGATGGCTCGAGTGCTGTGGGAACCCTTGTGAACAGCCCGGCTGATGTTAGATGATAAAATTGTGCTTCCCTGTGATTTTGCACTCCATCTCTGCAAATGAGAAAGCAGAGTAATTACTACTTGTTAATCATTAATTAGCAGTGGTGAAACATGTGCTGTGTTGGAAATGTTTGCATGGGAAACAGGACATGGAAAGATCATGTTTTCATGCTTTAAAAAAATGTTTTTGAAAATGCCTAAATTTTTAACTTCCCATTTGTTGTTCTCTTTCAGGTTTGTGTCAGAAATGCTCCAAAAGAACGTAAGTAAACTTGTTCGCAGTTTGTTTTTGGATTGCCTTTGTCTTAGCTATAGGGTTTGTTATGAAGTTGCTTGGCAGAGAATAATCTGTGTATGTTTGGTTTATCCCGTGCATGCAGAAGTATTTTCCTAGAACTTCAAATCATTTTCACAGTGGACCTGTCAACTCAGCTCAGTGAGGTTGGGCACTTTTTGCTTTTTCAGTGGTTTTCTCCCCCCTCTCCTCTGGGATCTTCTAACTCCATAGGACTGGTCCCTGCGGAGGTAGGGGATGGCTGCATGGCTGTGGACAGATTGGGGGCGACTGGAAATCGAGGCATGGTGTTTGTTGGCTATGTTAATGTTGGCTTTGGCCTGTTGTAGCCCCCGATGGGGTCTGACATACAGGTGGTGTCCAGCCCTGATGCCCTGGCCACAGGCTGCCTTGGTCCATATACATATGTGTGGCATGTCACATGGCCTGCAGGCCCTCAGCCTGGAACCTAGTAGGTTGGTTCATGGTTCCACAGTGCAGACTCTGCGATTGGCAAGCCAGACTGTTCCCTTACCATCGTTTGACGTCTGATTGGAAACCACAGGGAATCTCAGAATGTCTTTCAATCTAATCTTGGAGACTTGGGTGGAACTTGGTGGATCCTTATTCTCACCATCCCTCTATGAGATCTTCTTTCCTGCTCAGACCCTCACCGCAGGTGACATCAGAGCCACTTCTGCAACTAAACAGTCCTCAAGGGTGCCATGGTCAGCACACCTCCCCAGGATGCAGAAAGGGGAATAGGCCACCACCTCACCCCTAGTCTCCCCTGCCCTCTCCTTTAAAAGTTCTCCTTCTGCCTCTGTATTCTCTTCCTAAATGCCACCAGAGTAGGTCTCGACGGAGCCTTCCTGTGGATGTGGAGCAGAAGGTGGCTATCATTTGGGACAAGATCTTCTTCCATTGGACTTGGTGCTACAGAATATATTCTCCTGTGTCCTTAACCATGAGTTGTTTCCATGAAACCCAGCCCTTCCACCCAGGCTTAGAAAGGAGGACTGTTCTCAAATATCAAGATATAAAATCACCCTGTTATATGATATACTACACATTCACGATACCCATAGTTTCCTTATCAACTGTTTTTGATTATTTCCAGTATCCTAGAGTGAAGCCCATAGTGACACCACGTTTTGCCCTTTCCTGCTCTGAGAGGTTGATGAGCGAACTTGGAAAAATCGCAAAGACCCACGATTTGTACATTCAGGTGGGTATTTTTCTCCTGTCCATGCCTCTGTCCAGACCTGGAAGACATTTCAGTATCCTGCATTCTGGCAGTAATCTCCAATTCTTCTCCTGAGATCTCCTAGAGATATAGCATTATGGTCTTTACAGATGTCACCCATATCCACTTTAATTTTTCCATTAAGAAACCTGACGTTTCTTTTCCTTTCAATGGTTTCTGATCCAGCGTGCAGCGATGAGGCCATCATAAGCAGCCCATCAAGCTCTCTGACAAACTGGTTCCCTGTTGGCTGTAGGATACGTTTAATGCCTTTCTTGTCCACTTGTCTTTCATTTGATGTTTGCTCAGCATTCAAGTCCTTCATGTTTGAAGGAAACACCTATTCCTTAAAAAGCAATAAGAACCTAATTTCCACCTTACAAAATGCATTTAAAAGCCCCTTTGTTCCAAGTTTCTTAATTTTAAATCAGGAACAAAAGGTATGTTTTACTTTGTCATTAAGCAGTTGCAATTTAGGAACAAAACACTTTTTAAAGCTTCCAGCTGGATTAAAATGGGAAGTTGAGAGCTCCCCCGCCCCACCCCCTGACCAGTTCCAGCTTCGTTACACACTGCACTAAATTTCCTCTCTGAGAGTTGGCTGTCTTATAACAAATGGCAAGTCAGGGGAAAGGCAGCACATTGATTCTTTATCATTTGTTGGGTGGAGGGTGTTTTGTTTTTGTTTTTTTGTTTTTGAGATTTACTTTGATAGGGTTTATTAATGATTCTCATCTTTCCGCATTCTCTTTTTCTATTTGTTTTTTGCAGTCTGTGATACTTGGATGTTTGATTCAATCCCACATAGTTGTAGGGGAGAAAAAAACTTTTCCACAACCTTCTTAGGGTACTTGTCTGGGTCTGAAAACTAAACTAACAAAGATGGATTAACAGGAGAAAAGCATGCAAATATAGTTCATGTAAGTTTTACAGGCTGGAGCCTTCACAGGAAATGAAAACCCAGAGACACAGTTAGACCTGAGTAGTTTTTGCTAGGCTTTGATGAAGAGTGCGTGGCCGTGGTTAAGGGATTGGAGGTAAGCGTAGGAAGCTTAGCAAGGCCTGTTTGTTCGGATTCTTCTTGGCTCCCTTTGTCTTCAGAGATAAAGATGCTCCTGTCCTCGGGGTGTAAGACAGGCATCTCTCACCTGTGACTGTTATGACCTGTTGCAGGGAAGGACGGGTGGGGGCAGGGACCACTAGAGTAACCTTCCTGCTTCTGCCAGTCTCAAACTCCTTCAGCATAACAAGGCATTTTTCAACATGCCAGGATGCCATATTTGGGGTTAGTATGTCCTGAACCCCATCCACACACAACAAAAGCAAGTATATCCTTGCTGAGGGTGTGTGTCTGTATGAGTATGTATGTGTATTTACTCAAATTTATCAAAATGGCAGAAATCATCTGGTTGTCCTTTCCTCTCACCTGATGGCCATGCATTTCTTCAGTGGTCGGGGCTTTCCTCAAGTTCATTCCACAGGGGCAACACTGGTTTTGGAACATTCTTGTATTGTTTATTTATTTGGCTATGCATACTCTACCTCATGGAGAGAGGGAAATGGCATTGCTATTCTTGGGAGTGGTAACTTGCTCATGAGTTTTTTCCTGTAGTGTCTATTCACCACCAGAGGGGTAGGCGTGTTACACACAAGTGTTGTGACTCAAAAACACATGATGTGCTCTCAGGTTTTGGGGGGCCCGGAGCTGGGACTCGCTCGCTCTGCTTGCATGTGGATTTTTATGGGCTCTTTCTGGATGACTGCAGGATTGTCTAGCTTAGTTATTTTTGAATTGTTTTCTCCAGAATAACTCATTCTGGATGCCAAAAATTGGCACAGAATAGAGACAGGGTTCCAGAGTTCCAACCCTGCTTCATCCCGAGAGGAGACTCATTTATGCCTTTTACATGGTAGATCTCTATGAATTTTTAGCAGAATGATATCCAAAGCTAAAAGAATTTGGAAAATTACTTATGTACCGCAACTCTTTTATTTGAGAGGTGAGGAAATAGAGACCCAAAGAAGAGAACTGACTCACCCTGAAACACATAACTAGGGTCAGAACTTTGGCTAAAATTCAGCTCTTTATTCAAATTCCACTGAACTCTTTTCTTAAATGGCCAACACCAGAAGAGGTAGGTGGGCAAAAAGCTAGGCTCATAATTCTCTCCAAGGAATACTTTTTTGTTTTGTGTGTTCTTGCTATACTTTGGAATTTGAAAACCCTTTGTTGGAAGAATATTATATGAGTTAGAACATTACATGTTTGTATAATTATATATTCATAGCTTCTTCATCATGTGATTATTTTAAATAAAACATATGTACAGTCTTCATTGTCTTTCTATGTGGTGCCTCACATAGGCAAGTAGAAACCATCCATACTATTTTGGGGTTGGAAGTATAATTTATAATGGCATTTTATATTAAAAAATTGGAAATATTATTTATTTTCTTGCAGAGCCATATAAGTGAAAACCCTGATGAAATTAAAGCTGTGGAAGACTTATACCCCAATTATAAAAATTATACAGATGTGTATGATAAAAACAATCTTCTGACGAATAAGGTAAATTGCACATCGTGACACAGGCTGAGTCGGAGAGGGCGCGCATATCTAAATTTGAGAATCTCGGCAGTGCTCTTCAGACTTCTATGACACATGTGTGTTTCCCAGGCTGGAGTGAAGCTCAGAGTGTGCATATGTGTGTGCGCATGGTTTAAAACGGGCCTGAGCTTTCATCCCAGTAAATACATGTAAAGGCTTCACCGAGGGTGGAAATGTCATTTGGTCCAAGGACGTTTTGTCAGTATTTATTAGAATGTAAATGTACATTCCTTTGAGTTAGCAAATCATTTCTAAGGATCCATTCTGTAAGGACTATGAGTAGGGATGTTTATTACATATGAAAGTTAAAAAATGGCTCTCATTGGGGATTGTGTAGATTATAGAACATACATGATTAGAATTTTATCCAGCATTCACAAAGAATGAGGCATACAGGCTTACCACGTTATCTGAAGTATGTGCATATCTGTGTGGGTGCAAGCTTACTTAGAAAAGGTGTCTGATGTATGCACATCAGATATTAAAGAATCAGGTGATTCTTCCTGAGGAAGAAAGCAGGACTTTTTCCTTTTTATTTTTAAACACTCTGAGATTGCTTATATGAGCGTGTATTGTTTTTATAATCAAACATTTTAAAGTAATTAAAATTCATATGAGTGAGGAGAGACCTCATTAGAACAATATGCCCCTTGGCCTTGGCCTTCAATGAAATGTACAAACTGCAGGAAGAATTTAATTATGGCAGCCAATAAATTCTCAGGAACTTTGTGAATAGAGATGTGAATATGACTAATTTGAAAGGTTAATATTCAGCATAAGTCTTATAAATGCTACACCTTAATCTTCATTCTCCATTACATATATTTGCATATGATTAATAAATTAACCTTCAATTTGCATGTTAATTTGATTTGCACAGAGATTCGGAAAATTGTATTTTAATAATAATTCTCTGGCCACTGAGCCCTGCCTCCCGAAGGAGAAAGCTATTCAGATACAAGTTCTGTACTGAGGGAAAAAGAATTCTGTAAGAGTGAAGTCTTATTCAGGAAAATCTGCAAATATTACCAAGACTAAAAATTAAGAGTAGTCTCTTATGTGTGCAGTGCCTGCCTTCTGAGATCAATTTTGATTTCTGAATTTATGCTTATAGGGTATTACATTTCCTAATTTTTATGAAAATGTAAATATAGGTGATGAAATAACTAAGCGTGTTTGGTTATGTGTCACGACCATGGGTGCCTCTATCTGACTAGGGCACAAATAAAGAGCGACTCTTCCCAGGATCATTCCCATAGCTTCTGTGTACTGAGAAAGAAAAGCTGACTTCTAGAAAGTTTGATTAAAGTTAGAATAAGCACAGTCCCACTAGATGCCCACTAGATTTAGAAAAGAAACTAACTTGGTTATTTTCTCAAGTGGAGATGAAGGAGTCATAGTATCTTCAAACTGGAGGGATGTCCTATGCTGTAGATGACCTGGATCAACCCTCCTTATTTTACAGATTTAAAAAGTAAAAAAGATAAGATCTATAAATCAGTGGACACTTTTTGTAATCTAATGTTTTTACAGGCTTTTTCTGAGATGTGACTTGTACCGAGTGATTTTATACAGACAGGTAATCATGTTCTTGTGACCGTGCTAGCGGACATCTCCGTGCACGAGCTGACAGAAACAGACGGCACAGCTTCTGTCTGTGCCTATGATGTGTTGTGAGTGAGGACTAACTTAAGCAGTTGTAAGTGGTAAACTCCACACCGGACACTCCTCTCTCCAGACAGTGATGGCACATGGCTGCTACCTTTCCGCAGAAGAACTGGATGTATTCAGGGAAAGAGGAGCATCGATCGCATTTTGTCCCAACTCTAACATATCGTAAGTACGCAATCATTGATTGATAGATTATGAATGCTTGGGTTGCAAAATAGCAGACTTTGTCTTCTCTGTCATTCCTCTAGTATCTCTCTTCTATAGTTATGTTTGATTGGGACAAGGACTCGATAGACACCTACCTTTGCCGTAGTGGGGAGAAAGTGTACATAACAGGACTTTTTTTTTTTTTTTTTGCAGAGTGTGCATTTGAAAAGCACCACATCTCTTAAAATTTCTGAGTTTTCACAAAACAGGAAATTGGAATAACACCAGAAAGAGTTCAAAACCAATACCATTCAGAACTTACAGCTGAAGACTGAAAGGGCACATATGCCAGCCAGCTGTTCGGGGAGAGGGTGCTGACTTCCCATTGCTTTTTGCTGTGCAAGCTACTAGAAACAGACTAGTAGAAATGATGCGGTGCTACTGGGAGCCAACATGCTACATACAGTATATGTCACCTGCTGGATCTGGCAGGATGCCAGTTCAGATAAAAGGGACCTTGCCCTATTATAGTTCACAGAATGCAAAAGCTTTATTTATACCTTTACATTTTGAAAGGTTATATATCCACAAGTGAATCCAATGAAAGTTATGGCCTGTATCTTCAGAAAAAAGCCCAGAGATACAAACATGCCGGAGCCAATTTCAGGGCATTTATAGACCCCACGATTCTGTTCCGTGGGTGCTAGGTCAAGAATTCACGCTCCAGAGTTAGAGACAGAAAGGAGCTCTCATTTATAGTGTTAGTCGTCCAAGAACAGAGCTGCTTCCTCTTAGAGGCAGGCTGGGGTGGATCATTCATACATGCATTCAGTATATTGATTTAGCTTCTGCTAGATTTTAGTTTTTCAAGGATTGCTTTGTGTTTTCTTTCTTTCTTTCTTTCTTTTTTTACTATGTGTTTTCTTATTTTGAGTTCTTGCAGAAGCAGACCACAAGACAAGGGTTCACACATGAGTAGTTTATTGGGGAGGTGAGCCCAGGAAGCACTGTTGGTGGGGTAAGACAGAGAAGGACAAGAAGTCAGCAAAGAGTGCATCCTTAAACAAGTCACCAGGATGGGCTCCTGGAGTTTAGTCCTTCTGGAAAACTCACAGAGCCAGTGTGCAAAGCAGACCTTCAAGTCATTCTTCTCAAGGGGTGTGGCAGCTCGGGTAGTTATACCCACACATTCATCAGTCATTGTCGGGCAGCTGCTGGCTGGGGTGAAGAAGCATTGATTCCTTGGAGCTTCTGACCTTCCCCAAACCAGGGAACAGCAGGTTCTAGCAGCTGAAGGGAGCCCTTGGCAAAGAATTGGAGGTGCTGGCAGTTAGAAGTCCAGTAACTTTGTGAATGAAAAAGTTACATATCAGGGGTAGTATGGCAAGGGCACAAGAGGCGAGTGATTTATTTCTGGAGTGTTTAGAGAGGTTCCAGAGGCTTCCAGTTTTCTGACAGAGAGTGGTAACACATGACAGGAACCCTGCCTCCATTCAGCTTAGTGACCATAATTATGGCCTAGTGGCCAGGTAGGGGAAAGGATGAACATATCTTCCGTTAGTTACACAACATCTAAATTAAAACAAGATCCAAATTAAGGTTTGAAGTTAAATTTCTTTATAGATACATTTCTGTTTAAATGGTCACTGCTATTCTTTCCTCGACAACTTTGAGAGATTCACTGTGTGTATATCGGGGCTTTGAAAATTACGGTTATGTGTGTATTCGAGCAGACTACTTTGACCTTTGCATCTCTCCAAACCTCTAAGGGTCACTTTAGTTTTCTTTTCTTTCCTTAGAAAGGCAGCATATTTATTAAGCTCAGGGTCACAAGGCCCAGAATTCAGCTCAGGAACCATCTGTCCTAGTTGCTGCTGTCCTCAGCAGCCACATTTGAACTGTCACACCCGGAATCACCAGCCTGCACCCACTCTCCCGGTTACACCCCCTTTCTTTTATCTTGAAAGTTGCTACTCGTTCAGGGTAACAAATTATTCCAGATGGACAGGAAAGGCAATGCTTTATAATTTCTACTTCCTAACCTGGGAGGATGGGTTGGTTAAGAAAATATTAAAGACTGGTAAGACTTTTAGACTAATTGTAAGATTTAATTTCTTCATTTATCTTTCCTCACAAATGATCCCCTGCTTTCCGTTTTTGCTCTTGCTTCTTTGTACCATCCTAAGACTAAGCTCAGGGCAAGGGTTCAAACTCCGTTTTGATCTCTTTTTACTGCAGAGCCGGGATGGTCTGATCTGATGAATGTATGTGGGTGTGTCCTCATTAGGGCCGATGTGAAGGAGAACACCATTTTCAGTGACCTCACCATCGCCATTGTTAGCGTCCTTCTGTGGGACCCACATCGGTCTCCTTGTTCTGACAGTCTCCTCTCTCTCCAGGCTCTGCAGCGGCTTTCTCAATATTGTGGAAGTGCTGAAACGTGGAGTGAAAACTGGGCTGGGCACAGGTTAGTGGTCCCCCATCTGGAGCCATGGCAAAGGGGTCGATGAAGTGCATAACCTCCTAATGTGACTAATTTTCACATTACCGTTCCCTGCTGAAAAATTAGTTTTATTTTCTGATACTAATGTCTTGAGCTAGTAAAATAGTGAGGTTAGAAACAAGGGAAGACACTTTGATGTCACTAACCTTCTGAAAGCTATTATCTGTATTTACTATAAAGGGTACATTCTCAGGTGTTTCAGAGATTCTTTATAAAGAGTCCTTGATTTTTTTCTCTTTTGTTTTGGTCTTCTGGCTAAGCTTTAGTTGTTTGGACTCGTATGATTTTAGTTTTCTATAAGTGTGCCATCCCACATACTGTCTCAAAAGAAAATGGTTTGATCTTGCCCTACATAGTAAGCACAAATTTAATCCATGCCAGCATTGAGAACTCTGAGTTACATTAAGTACCTGCTTTGTGTTTAAGCAGTGTTTAATGAAATGAGATTCCTTTCCCATGGGCAATCTGATGTTTGCTAGGCTGAAGGACAGTCTAAGTGGCTGATAAAGTAATGATGTCTCTTTTTTTTCCATAGCACATTTTAATGATGTTTCCTGCGCGTGTGCAGTGCTACTCACTTTGAAAACACGTGCGTTAGACCCACATGTCTAGGCATATCCACTGTGAACCTGTGGTTATTAATGCGTATGAAGGAACTAAATGTTTTAAAAAATGCGTGTGTTCACAAGGACTTGTCTTCCATTCTTCATGCACTTGCCCCCTGATCTTTAAGAGCATCGGGACACTTGCATGTCGACAACGAGAGTTGTCATCATTTTCTGGAATAACTCAAGTCTCAGTTAACTTTATACTAAGCAATTCCTTGATGAGAAACACAATAATTCAAAAAGGTTTATTAATATTTTAAAGTAGGTGTGCTAATTTAGAAGTTTCCCCAATTTTACATGAATCAAAGAAATCGAGATTTTTAAAAAAGTTTAACTTAATATTTGAATCACTGAGACTGTGTAATACCTGGATATAGTCACAGGTGCTAAGGCAGGAGACCAGCTATTTTACTTTAAGATAAAAGTTTTAATGGATAAGGAAAGAATGGCCAAGAGTTTTTGTTACACAGTCAATTAATGAAAAATTGAGCAGACATGCAAGATAAGGTAGTTATTGCTTTCAAATTTGCTGGGAGTTTTGTCACTATAATTTAAATTCATCACATGGTTTCTAGTTCTTGATTTTGGGTTGTATAGCAATGGCCTTAAACATTTAGGTAAAGCTTTCATTGTCATTTATTAGCTGTAAGATATTGAATAAATTAATTTTCTAAGACTTCATTTTCTAATTTCTATAACAATAACAATTGTAACCATATCTACCTTACAAGCTTGTTTTGAGGCCTCAATGAAAAAAGTTCTCCTGAAGTGGTTAGCACATATCTGACACATTGTACTGGGCAACAAAGATTGGCTTAAAAAGGTAAAGAGCAAGTCGGTGTATTGACCAAATATTTGATTAAATATGATGTATTTGCTTATTAGGTTGGAGAATGCATTTTGCATGATATCCACTGTGGTAGCCACTCTGTGCTCCACTATTTCCTAAACAAGACCTTTGTGCATGAACTTACCCTTCACTTGTAGACTATAGAAGATTGTTTAACCTGATATTATGGACAGAAAACAGTTTGAAGAGCAGTTCATTCATCATGTCTATAACAATGGTAGGCATATCTGGACTTGCTCAAGTATTAGAGGAAACCCACATGAAGCTTTACACCCTGCACTTCAAAACAAGACAAAGCAATATCAAGAAGAATAAAAGGATGAACATATTTCTGAAAAACATTTACTTCAGGATCCAGAAGAAAATTTCAGAAAATTACCACCATCCTTAGAGTACAAGAGGACATGGCACTATAAAAAGACCACAAGTTGTGATGGAAAAGAAAATTTTTTATATGACAGAAGAAAAAGCAAAAGAATAAAAAGCATGTAGACCCTCATACACAACCAGAGGAGGAGAGGGAAATGTTCAACCTCCTCAGAGAACTCTAGGGCAGGTTCTTAAAAAATTAAGTATTAAACTACATATGACCCAGTAATTCCATTTTGGGATTTACCCGAGAGACAGGAACACATATGTTTGCAAAAAGAGTTGTACAAGAATGTTGATACCAGCTGTACTCATGACAGCCCTTCCTTCCCAGCTCTCTACTCCTCTTCAAAGCAAAACTTCTTCAAAGAGAGGAGCCCACACTGCTACCATTTTCTAGGCACTCTTCCATTCCCCACTCACTTCAGGCTGGCTTCTTGCCCCAGCCTCCATGGTAATGATCCTTGTTCTTTCTCCCTTGGGCTATTACCCCTGTGATCTCTTGCTGCCAACTCCAAAGTACATCGCTCTATGCTTATTATACTGGACTTCTGAGCTGTAGTTGACTACTCTCTCCTTTGTCCAAAGAGCCTTATATTGCATTCAGTGAAACCACACTGTTCTCATTTCCCTTCTTCGTCTCTCTCCAGCCCTTCTTTGTTTTCTCAGAAGGTCCTTTCTTCTCTCCCTGGCCACTCAAGGCTAGTCCTAGGCTCTCTTCTCTTTTGACTTTATGCTTTCTTCTTAAGAGACTTCATCCACAAACATGGCTTTACATGATTGCGTGTATGCAGATGACTCTGATTTTTGTATCTAGCTCAGAATTCTCTTTGAATTCCAAACTTGTATTTTCAATTTCTTAGTTTCTCCTTCCTCTCTGAGCCCTCCTCATATATCCTTCACAGTTTATTATATACCCAAACACATTTAAGGCTGGTTCTTTTAAATGACTTTCCTTTTCAGAGAATTCAGTTTCCCAAAGCGAAACCTTAGGCTTTGTCTTTGAGACCTTCTTCCCTCTCGCCTCTCCGCCACGTCTAAGCCAGTGCAGTGTCCAGTTTCATGACTCCTTTATAGCTCCTGAATCTATACCCTTTTTCCACAGCAGCCACCGCTCCCTAGTGCAAGCTGCCATTGTTTCTGGTCTGAACTCTTACTCTAGCTTCCTAGTCCATCTCATATTCATCCTGGGCCCTTCTAATCCAGTCTTCTCTTTTTAAAAGAATCACAGTGCGAATCTGACCATTTCATCCCCTCCTGCTTACCACCCTTCAGTGGGATTTTGAATAGGCAAACCTCATTACAAGGCAACAAAACTCTGCATGGTTTGACACCCATTTACCTTCTAGTCTCATACCCTACCACTCTTACCTCCTTACCCGGGCTGTCTTTAAATTCCCTCCATGAATCACACTCCCTTCCAGCAAAATGCCTTTGTGCATTCTGTTCCTCTGTCTGTAATGCCCTTCATACCTCTCTTCACAGGGCTGAGTTCTTCTCATTTCTGTCTTAGTTTAAATGTCATAGCCTTGAAGAGGTCTTCTCTGACCATCCTGCTAAATGGGCTTTCCACCTCCGCCTTCTCCAACACTAACCAAACACAATGTCTAGTTAATATTTGTTTGTTTATGTGTCTCTTTTCTTTCTCCTCTACTAGCTGGTTAGCTCAGAGGGAGCCCATAAGGTCTTTTTATGAATGCTTAAATTAATCAAGCACATAGAAGGTGCTCAGTAAAGGACTGTCAATAAATGAATGAATGCATACAAAGTGAACACATACATATGAAATCACTTTCTTCTATGCTTTCATTGCCCTCTGGCTCAATTTCTACTCTTGTATGGTTTACTGAGAGTCCTCTTGTAAATGATGTGTCCTTATGCTGACACAAATAGGAAATAAGCAAATAGTAGTGCCACTCTTTTTCATGATGCTAGAGGGCACGGGTTTGAGGACAGATTTCTCTGACAAAATGCATCCATTTTTCTCCCCCATTTCCCCATGCAGTTTCTACACTTTAGTCCTCATTCCTCAGCATTGATGTTACTTAATTGGATTTTTTAAAGTTTTTTTTTAATTTATTTATTTTTAGAGAGAGGGGGAGAGAGAGAGAAAGAGAGGGAGAAACAGCAATGTATGGTTGCCTCTCACATGGCCCTCACTGGGGACCTGGCCTGCAACCCAGGCATGTGCCCTGACTGGAAATCGAACCTGCGACCCTTTGGTTCTCAGCCCACGCTCAATCCACTGAGCTACACCAGTCAGGGCATTAATTGGATTTTTCAGCAACTGTTAAAATAGGTGATGTTATTTCTATTTTCTGAGAAAATTGAGATTCACAGGTAGTAAGTAGTTGACCAAAGGTCAACAAAGCAAAAAAGTTCCCGATCTACAGTCTAAAACCAGGTCGGTAAAATGTGATGTTCATTATCTCTCTTTTCACCCCATCACACTGCCTCTTGTTACATGATAAAGTAGGGATTCTGCCTTCACTAATGTGTTGCAGAGGGAGGCGAAGCCACCAAGCTCACCATGCAGGGCACCGATCAGAAAGTTAGGAAAGATATCACAATGGAAATCCCTGGAAGAAAAGCTTGACTATATGCCATGGTTTATATAGTCCAGGGTTTATTCTTTGATCTGCACAGTATTGTTCCTTTGTTAACATAACAACCAAGAGAGGATAGGATGATCAAATCATCCTATGAGGCAGCAACATAATAAGACAGTTCTGAAAGTTTTCTCAGTAAATTGAGTGGCATTGTTTTTTCATCTATCCTTATTCTTTCTATATGGATAGTTTGCTGAGATATTGAGGAAAATATGACTTTCCATAACATTTTATATAATGTGTTTTTATAACTGCAAGTATTTAAATCTTCTGTGGTCATACAATCCTAATGACCTTTCTCTTATTTTTTTGTTTCCTCTCAGTTTTTAGCCATATATTTTGACATGTATATTCAGTCCTTACATGTTTTCATACCATACAGTGATAGCATTTTCATTTATCTTTATTTTTGTTCTGGCAATAAAGAAAAAACAGTAGACAAAGCATTTCAAAGCTTAATGTGCATTATTCCCAAATCTTATTTGTTTTCTGAGTCTGATGCTATGGTAAAATGAAGGCTTAATAGATGGCTACTAAAATGGACTAATAACTTAAGTAGATATAATGAATCTTGTCAAGAAAGTGGATGATCCTCAGGCAGTACTGTTTTGGTTAAAGAAAAATTCATAAAAGTTTATCTAAGGACGTGGAAGACAGTGAACATAAAATTGAACATAAATCTAGGATTGTTACTTAATAAGCTATTACTTTTGCAATATACATAGGCATTAAGAATTATATATATCTACTTTGAAATGACATAAAGGACCCTTGAAAGAGAAAGTGTATTTTTTACCTATACTTTTCTCCTAATAAAACATGTTAACTTACTTGGCTTATTTATACAAACCCATATAATAACTTCTACATTTGTTCCTGTCCTTCTAGATTTGTTGAAGGTAGTATTTCAATTTAAATATGAGGGACTTTATTTTTTAAATCATGAAAAATCTCATTCCTCTTTTAATGATGCCAACAAACATATAAAGCTGCCTACATCAGCATTGCTTGCTTATATACTAATTTTCCAGATTATATCAAGTCATTCTAAAAGCTCTGCCTCTAAAATTATCACAAAGAAGTGCTTTTTTAATTTCCAAAGCTCTCATCTGAATTAGAATAAAGGTAGGACAAGGTATCAGAGCATAGAATTGTGAACTTATTTTAAATCTCATGCTATTTAAATTATCTTTATAACTAGGCAGGCATATTTGACCAACTTCTGTGAGAATTTAGGGGATATTCAGAAATAAGATTTTTTTTTTTAAAGATTTTATTTATTTTCAGAGAGAGGAGAAGGGAGGGAGAAAGAGCAATGTATGGTTGCCTCTTACATGGTCCTCATGGGGACCTGGCCCGCAACCCAGGCATGTGCCCCGACTGGGAATCGAACCGGGACCCTCTGGTTCCCAGCCCGCGCTCAATCCACTGAGCTACACCAGCCGGGCCTAGAAATAAGATTTTTTTCTCTTAATTTCATTAACCATTGGTCATTGCACTGGATTGAATTGTGCACCACGCCTCTCCCCGCCCCCCAAGTAAAAGCTGTCTACCTAGTACACGTAAAAATGACCTTGTTTGGAATAAAGGTCTTTGCAGATGTAATAAAGGTGATGAAATCATTCTGAATTAATGCGATCCCTAAATCAATGATGAATGTCTTATAAGAGGCAGAAAAGGAGAGTCACATAAAGGCACGGGAGAGAAGGCCACCTGAAGATGGAGGCAGGAGTTGGAGTTACACTGCCACAAGCCAAGGAATGCCAGGGGCCACCAACAACTGGAAGAAGTGAGGCATGATTCTTCTCTAGAGCCTTTATAGGGATCATGGACCTGTGAACACTTTGATTTAAGACTTCTGTCCTCCCAAGCTGTGAGAGAAAACATTTCTACTCTTTTATGACATGAAATTTGTGGTAATTTGTTGCAGCAGCCCTAGGAAACAAATGTAGGTGTATGTTTGATGCTAATTGCATGTTTTGAATTCCTTTCCATGTTAGCCTATGTCTATTCTGCATTTACAGATAAGATCTTTTACTTGAAGTATATTAAAGACTGAATATCTGTCACTAAAAACAAACAAAAACTCAACCTATGAAGGGGTACAAATTGGTAGTTACAAAATAGTCATGGGGATGTAAAGTATAGCACAGGGAATATAATCAATAATATTACTATTGCAATAATTATGCATGGTGCCAGGTGGCTATGTGACAGGTTGGAGGGATCACTTTGGAAAGTATATTATTGTCTCACCATTCTGCTGTACACCTGAAACAATGCAAAATAACATTGAATGTAAGCTGTAATTGAAAAATAAAATAAACAACAACAACAACCATATATACTTAATATTCCATTTATCTCACAAAGTTATTGTTTTGGCTTTATTTTATCTACCATAGATGTGGCTGGTGGTTATTCCGCTTCCATGCTCAATGCAATCAGAACAGGAATGATGACCTCCAATATCCTTTTAATTAATAAGGTAAATGCAAAAGGCCTCACCGTTGAAGAAGTATTCAGGCTCGCTACTCTTGGAGGCAGCCAAGGTAATGACTATTTTTTCCTCTAACAATAGACAACCATGCCAATCTGTGTCCTTGGGTGCACTTTGAGGAACATGATAATGACATCAGTAGGGATCCAATATTCATGACTGTTGCATCTCACATAGCTTACCCAAAACTTAGCAAGTCAAGAACATGTTCAAGCATATAGTGAAGGAATAATTCTTTCAGCAAGCTCTCTGTCTTTGGAAAAAGAGATATTTAATACACAGTTACCTTATTAATAATTTTAGTGGATATTTGCTTTGGTCACATGCATACAAGTTCTTAGAAATAATCAGTTTTTTCATTGAGTCAGGTAACACTCTCTATTGGCCTAAATGAAGATGATGATAATAATTCTAATGTAAAAATAATAGCCAATAGCCCTACTGGTGTGGCTCAGTGAATTGAGCACCAGCCTGTGAACCAAAAAGTGGCGGGTTTGATTCCCAGTCAGGGCACATGCCTGGGTTGTGGGCCAGGCCTCCAGTAGGGGGCATGTGAGAGGCAACCACACATTGATGTTTCTCTCCCTCTCTTTCTCCCTCCCTCCCTTCTCCTCTCTCTGAAAATAAATTTAAAAAATCTTAAAAGAAATAGCCAGTATCTCTTACCATATGATAGGCACTGTGCAACAAGCTTTATATATGTTATTATTTACTTCACAACCACTGTTATTAATTCTATTTCATCAACAAGGTGCCTGATGGAAGTGTACATAGCTGTCAAGCTATAGAGTGCCATGATCTGAACCCAAAATCTGATGTCAGAGTGAAAGTTCTTACCTTTCCACTGTGACATCTTCATGTATAAATTCCAGCTTGGAGCATGCACTTTGTTTATATAATTAAGCATGTTAATTACCTAAGTCCCTTTAAGTGGAGAAAGATGTCAAAATGTAGTTGCTTCATACGCAGATATTGTTCATCAGGTTTTCCCAGTTCCCACATGTAACTGTATTTTCACAGAAAAAGAAATCAATAATCGTATTGCTTTCAGTCACTCTAGTATTATGGTGCAATCTAGGTGAATAATAGCGAACATAGCATGAAATCTTAGGTAGCTAGTGAGAAATAAAATCATATGTATAGAGGCAGATATAGATATATTTGTAGATTTATGATAGATACCCTGGATCTTAAAAAATGGAGAATGATGAAGATCAAGAATATCCTGGGAAGAGAAACTTCCTGGCTCTTCTTTGAAGGTTCTGGGCTATGATGAATGCCATAAAGAACCTTTCCTTTTTTTTTTAATTTTAGAGAGACAGACAGATAGATAGACATCGATTTTTTGTTCTACTTACTTATGCATTAATTGGTTGCTTCTTGTATGTGCCTTGACCAGAGATCAAACCCACAGTCTTTGAATATTGGGATGATGCTCTAACCAACTGAGCTACCTGGCCAGAGCATAAAGAATCTTTCAAGAAAAACAAGTAGAGGTTATGTTGTTTGCATTTCCAAGACATAGGATTTCATGTGAAGTTCCATGTTTTATATCACCATTCTTTTAACAAGTGTGATGCTCCCCAACCCCACTACCACTGTGTTTGTGCATCTGAGTTCAAGTACTTGGCCAACCATCTTATTTTCATGGTGCAAAAGAGGTGTATTTAAATAGTGCTGCTTTAAAAAAAATTCTAAGTTCTCTGTGAGTTACTTCATGAGGATTCTGTGTCTGATCAAGCCAGCAGGATGGGGTGCTTACCAAATCATTTCTACTTTGTATAGCTTTCAAATCTATTTTCTGGGCTGCAGGGCTTACTGTTAATGGAATTTCTTCTCTTTAACTTGTGTCTCTACAAGAGTCTAAATGAAATGAGATCAATGGATCCCTATTTCAAGTGTGGCTTCTGCCCAGCTTGCCATGACCTTTATATTCAAGATGTGCAGAAATGACCTTCACAGAGCCAACATTTGCTCCAAAGGTAGCAAAACGGTGTTTTCTGAAATGCACTGGAGTTGCTTACCAGCCCAGCTAGGCCTTATTGCAATAATTTTAATTTAGATCAATTTACAAATTCTCCAAAAGCAATTATGTCTTTTTTGGTTAGTGCATGCCTAAACTCTCCAGGTTCTAACAAATAGCTCAGTTAGTTTATATCTTATCTAACTCTGGAAAATGAGCCCAGTTATCTAGCCTATTAAATACACAACAATTTTATGTTGAATACCGTCATTAAAAACTTGTATTTGTCATGTGCCTTTGTCAAGGGCCAGTGGGTGGAGGAGGGCATTTCCCACGATTTTCTATTACATTCAGTCTTTCACCACACAATTAGTAGAAGTCACCTAATGGCTTTTAACATTTCTAATTATTTTTGAACCCCTGTCTTCCTATAAGAATTCTTTAACTAAAAATATTTCTTTTCTGAGAATAAAATAGTTGCCTTTTAAATAACCTTTTAAGAATAAGTAGGATTTCTAAGTCAGTGATTAAAGCATTGCCAAAAGACTTCTGCATATCCGTACATAGAAATATAATGTACCAGATATCATTGATCAGGAATATGCCATCCAATATTTTCACATTGGACCATACCCTGACAGTGATAGAATACAGCAAACACATGTAAAAATCCAAATAAATAATGCCACACTCCAATTGGCCCCCCTTCTATGCATGTTTCCATTTGGTACCTCATTGTGTACCTTACTCAAATTACAGGCTTTACTGAGCTCAAGATTCCATAACTTCATTGACCAGGAAAGCCAGCTACGCCCATCTTTTGAAACTAAATGATAACAATGAAAGAAATGTTCTTCTTTGGCATCTAATACTCATGGAACATAAATTTTAGCTATGAAATGGATCGAATCAATAAATATTATTGACCTATGTTCTATTTTAGAAAACCATCCTTCTCTGGCAACCAGAAAAACATCTTTGAGGTTGCAAAGAAATTGGTCTGCTTTTGAAAGGATCAGGACTCCTAAGTTATGAGTGTCCATTTACTTTCAGAAGTGAATTTTTTCTATTCCAAAGATTTAAACTAAGGAACTTATGATGGATATGCCTGTGTTGACAAATGTACAAAAATATAATCGCTTTTTATTTATTTGAGGTTCATTTCATGGCCATGAAAATAGATCTTCTCAGCTATTTCATAGAACAAGGACAAGGAAGGAGCTGGAGTGTTGGCGGGGGGGCTAGGAGGGAAAAAAGCAGAAGTTATTTTATCAGTTGTTGTGTTTCTTGGAGGGATGACTGAAAGTCATAGACCAGTTGGACTGTGTAGTGCACTGAGCTGAAAAATAGAGAGACACCATCAGAATTATGGTCATGGTGAGGAAGGGAACTGTTTTTGTTCTCAGATTTTGCTTTCCCTTTGCTTACTTTGCTTTCTGTAAGTCAAAGTCTTGTGACCTATCAGAATAGAATGCTTCACTATTAAGATACTAATTTTCTTCTAGTGACATGTTGGCAGACTCTGTCCTTGCAAACTGGGACATTGGCATGGTCTGATGACTTGAAATACTGACTGTTTGTTAATTTATTCCACTCTGTAGCCCTGGGGCTGGATAAAGACATTGGAAACTTTGAAGTGGGCAAGGAATTTGATGCCCTCTTGATCAACCCCAAAGCATCTGACTCTCCCATTGATCTGTTTTATGGGGATTTAGTTGGTGATGTTTCTGAGGTAAGTAAAAAGAAAAAAAGGTTAATCAAAAAGCACCTATTTAATAAAGTAATCACAATAGCTTCCTTGTGGAAAACAAAATAGAAACATTTTAAAAGAACGCAGGAGAATCTTAAAAGGGAAGTAGATTTTAAAAAGTTATAATACCATATGAGCTCATTTATATGTGGAATTGAATTAACAAAATCTAATGAACAAAATAAAACCAGAGGCATGTCTACATGGAACAAACTGACAGATCTCAGTAGTGGGGTGTGGGGAGGGGAGAACGGAAAGAAAGAACGGGAAGGGATTAGCCAAAGAACATATATGTATACCCCATGGACAGAGACAACAGTGTGGTGGTGTCTAGAGGGAAGGGGTGTTGGGGGTTGGGTGGCGGTGGTCAAAGGAGGGGAAAATGAGGACATCTGTAAGAGTGCCAATAATAAAAATAAAGAAAAAGGAAGGTATAATTGCACGACAATAATGTTAGCAATAATGGTACTAACATAGTATTTATATTTTGAATATATTTGCATAGTTGAATGTATTGGCTATAAGAAGCCATAATATAGCTAGCCCTTATTGAATACACTTTCCAGGTGGCGTGACATTAAGCATTTTCGTTCATAATTTTTCTTTAATAATCAGAACAACTCTTATGAGAGGCAGGTACTAGTGATATAGCCATGTCATTTGTGGGGCAGTGAGGCTTAAGGGAGGTTAAGTGGTTTACCTAAAGGACTCATGACTCGTGATTAGTAATTAGTAATTAGCAGACAGAGTGGGGATTCCAGCCCAGGACTTTATGACTTCCAGAGTCTGGACTCTTTACCACATGTTGCATTGATTTTCTTAATTATAAGAAAATGGGTTTTATTACTTTGTTCCTCTTATTATAAAATGTTTCCCTATGTATAAAATAATCAGGTTCTTCTTACTTTAATAATAATTTGTTATAAGATGTTGAGTTATTCTAAAAAATTAATTACCATTTATACATAGATCCACTTATGAAAGTAAATATGTAAATAGAACATATTTAGGTTTTTTAGAGGAAAGATGCTGGATGTTTGAGGTTGGTTATTTGTTGTTTTCATGTTATTTGTATTTTTAATTCTTTATTACAGTGGATTTCTGGGAATAAGGCTCAGTCCTATTCATCCAGTCATTTTTCTTATACACCTCTTAAAATATTTGCATTATTTTATTAAACTAATTAATTTAATTTATGTAACACTTTTCTTCTAAAGATTTCAAGATTAAATACTAAGAACTTTTAGGCAATAGAGAAACATTTGTTAGTAGCCAGTATTTTTTTTTAAAGCAAAAGACCATTTCTTTTTCATTAATCAGAGTAGATTTTACCATTTAGTAATAAATTTGTATTTCTGTGTTTTGCCAACCCATTATTAGCTGTGAGTTTACTTTTCTAAATGCACAAAATAATTCTTATTATTACTTTTATTTTCTATTTTAGGCTATTATCCAGAAGTTTCTCTATCTAGGTAGGTAGAAATATGTCTCTATGCTAAATGAAATCTTCCTTTGTCTCTTTTTTGGGTATGACTCGCTGCACTTATGATAGCACATGTTAAACCCTGTGTGTGATCATTTGCTTTGATTTAAAAGAAAATTCTTCAGCACGGAGCCCATTTGTGGCACAACATTTAAAGACACGCTTTGAAATTTGCGTGCTCTCCTAGATCGTCAGGCCTCTACCTCCTACGCTTATTCTCCACACCCAGGCTGCCCCACCACGCTGCATGCGTGAGAAGGATGCGGTGGAGTCTCGCGGCAGGGGCTTGTTCAGTACTCACGTTCTATGGTACTCCCTGAGCGGGAGAGAGAAAGTGTAGACGGTGCTATTCTGCCTCCCTCTCGGCTGAGTGAGCTGTAACTCTTGAGTGAACTCGAATAGAAGAGACACATGTTGTGTTTCTCATGGAGCTCAGTTCTCACAGGTCCTTCATCTCGCCATGCTGAGTGTGATTCTGGGGTATAAAGATAAGTATTTCCTTTAAATTGGGACTGGAAAGGCAGACTACTCACTTCACCTGAAAGGACAGTGATGGGGGTCAATTCAACTTTATGTGATTTCTGCCTTCAGTGCAGAATTCAGATCCCAATCCTCAAATTAGATGCCGCATCTTCTATCGGTCATGTTTCCCTGTCCATACTTGAAACAATCAGAGAGGAAATAAAGGCAGCTTTTTGTATGTCTGTCCTAGAAGTGCGTTTTGCTTTAAATCTCTCCCAGGGGCAACTAAACTACTTATTGACACAAAAGCACTTTATAAATGATTCCCCAATTTCTCTTTCAGGAGATGACCGAAATATCGAAGAGGTTTATGTGGGCGGAAAGCTAGTGGTTCCCTTTTCAAGCTCAGTCTAAGACCCTCGGCATCTCCGAGTTTTCCTGGATAATGGGCTTCTGCGCCTCCCTTGTGCCCAGGAGGAGTTAGAAAGTCAAAAATTAGTACCTTGTTCTTGAGATGATTCTCTCTTTCTGTGTCTACTTAAAGTACGCACTTGACAAATCGAAGGAAGTTGCACTAATTTTCAGTTCTCTGGTTGGGAGGATTCAAAATTTCTCCTTTTTGAGCTGTTCAGATTTACTTAGAGTTTAAACATAAGAATGTTATTACTAATGCTGTTCTTATTATGAGATTTAAGCAAAATCTATTTCATATTTGGAAATGTGGAGAGGAAAGATATTCGTAGTAGGTTAGATATCTTGAGCTAATCATTGTGAAAATTAGATATGGAAAATGAACCAGTGAGTATATTTTTACAAGGGAGAAAAAGTTAGACTATGGACAAACATCAGAGAAATCACTTCAGATTGTTTGCAAATTATGTACTGAGCTTACTAATTTAAAAAGAGACGTCATTGAGTTTGAAAACATGTTTCCAAGATTGACTTTGTGTTCTGGAAATTTGTACTTAATGGAATTCGTACTCCAGAGATTTGTTATTGCTGTGCTTTGCCTTCTTTGGGGTGAATTGTCAGAGATTGAGTGCCCTGTGCTTTCTTAACATAGTTCTGTGCTTCAAAGTGTTGGACAGGTGTTGGGCATTAACGATTTAAAGTCTCTTAGGAATATTATTCACATAGCTACATGGCATAAATGTTGTATGTTTGTGTACCTTAAATCACCTTAACGTATAGCTGTGTGATGCTATTATTACTTCAGTTTTATTAGAAGAGAAACAAAGTCCACACCCCAGTGTTGTGTAGACGGAAGCCTTCATAAACTGGAGCAAGTGCTGGGGGGGTCCGAAGCTGTCAGTGCTGAAGGAGGGGTTTCCTTCCCAAGACTTGTTCTCCCCAGGATCTACGCTGTAGTTGCTGGCAATTTCATACTCGGATCAATCTGTTAAAACTTTCAAATGAAGGACAAATCCTATTAAAAGAAATATTAAAAATCTTTAAACCCTGCATATTGAAAGCACTGTTTTTCAATTTTATCCTATTGTCTTTATAATTCCTAGAAACTTTAGGGCATCGGAATTTTAGCGGAATGAAAAACATATAGACATCTCACTTACTGTTTATATTAATAAGACTTAATCTGTACTAGACATCTAGAAACATTAAACAAAGCAACGAGTATTTTTATGCTTCCTAACTAGTACTCTTTCCCATAACCTAGCATTCAAAACCAGTTATGACTATGATAGATCCTTAAGAAATAGTGATGTGAATGTTATTTAGATACTATATTTTTCTCATTTGACTCCAAATAATATAAACTAAGAAGGAAAAGGAGATTTTCTTAGTATTTCCTAACACTCATACCAAGGACTTAGGTTTGACCTCTTATCATTGTCTTAGAGTCAAAAACTTTATGTTCTGTTGCTAACTCCATCTACACAGAACTAAGAAAATTCTCCCTCTTGTATAATAATTTTTATTCTTACCTAATCATGCTAATTCAGCGATAATTTACTCAGGGTTTTTTTTTTTTTTTTTTTCCTGCTGGAAACACTTTTAGATTTGGTCATGTATAACTACACCTATTGCTAGAACAAATTTTTGGTCTTTTTTTTTTAATAACAGTGTTTCAGGATATTAAATGACTCAGTAAATCCAGCTTCTAGACTCAGTAGCTATATTTCCAGAATTCCTAATTCTTGAGCCAAGTCAGAGGTGGCCCACCAAATTCCCCCCCATCTCTCTGCAGTGCCAGCGTGTGTTTTCTGCTCTGTCTCTTGATCCATGAGAAAAGAATTTGGTTTCTTGGTGTCTAACTCACATCATGAGTGGGCTTCAGACTTTGGAGGACTAATTCAAGACCCACTGATGGGCAGCAGCTGTCTCCAGCCTTTACGAGATCAATAATTTTACCTTCCTTGAAGGGTGTACATTTTAAGGCTGAACATCAGTTTTCATTTAGATTTAGGATTCATATGCAGTAAATATAAATAAGTGCAGTGTCAGGAACAGGAACAATGGCTATATAAAACCACCACTCTGTCTAATGTTAATTTAGCCCTGGCAATGTGTTAAAACTTAAACATCTTTTCTAATAAAAATAGAGTGTGTTGACATGTTTACATGTGCTTTGATATTCCTGAATCACTTAGAGCTAATGCGCTTTATTCTCCAAGTGTCGTGTTCCCGGATGTTGCATGTGCTTTTTGCTGCACTTTGGGTATCAGCGTCCACGGGCCCGGGTGTTCTGCACTCTGAAATGTTGCTTTGCCTAATGTGGGTTGACTTCCTGAATTGTGGAGAGGCAGTAGACCAAACCTACTCTATTTGTCACTTTGCGTTTGAATATTTTGCTCTCTGACAGGTAAGAAAGAATTAAAACTTCTAATCAGATCCCTCACTTCACCTTATACTATTTTGCCTTGGGTCTCATGGTATTTTTAATGGAATAAACTTCAACAGGCCAAAATTTATTCAGTCATGCATTTAAAAAATATTTTTGCAGCCAGATCACAAAAGCAAGCTAATCAGCTAAGATAAATTTAATTTTCCAAAAGAGAGTAAAACGTGGGATGGGGGCATGAGAGGATGTCCTAGTTATGGTAAATTGAGGCCAAGGAGACTCTGCTCTCTTATTTATTCTCCCAGCTTCTCTGATTCCATTGCCAAGGTTTGAGAATCTAAGAGAATATCTTTGAACAAGCTCCCTTCATGCCGAGAGGAGAACATCAAAACCCACTGACTTTCTTTTTTACTTTTGTGCAAATTCTGCATGGTTAAGAAAGGAAAGTGGTGGGAAAACACTCCTGTGAGGCTTAGCTGATTTTGAAGGGTGCCCTCGAATATCCCTTGTTGGCAGCTGCAGCTGAGATGTCAGGGAGGAAACAATGGGTGTGAGATCCAGCAACGTATTTTGAATCTTCACTCCTTTCCAAACTCTTCCTATTTTCAGTCTTCTCATCTCAGAACCAGACATATGGAAAGCCTTAAAGGCAAGCAGGAAGGCACGCTGTATCAGTTAACATGGAAGGGACCCAGAATCAGATGCTTCTGCGACCTTCTGGACATCTTTCCATTGTCTGTTTTTTAAAGTTGATGATAATGCCAGAAACACGGAGATGTTTAAAAAGAGTGTTCTGAGTTATCAGAAGGTGAACTAAGAAATGTGTCATGGGCAATATCCTGACATAACTTTTAAATGATGAAGATTATTGTGAATTTTTAAGGTTGTTTTTTTTCCCCCTGAAGGCTTACAAGAGGCATTTGCAGTTTCTGATTGACTTAGCCAGTTTAGGTATGACTTTGAACTCTGACACACTTGGATGTCTCTAGAGGAAAAGCACAGAACGGGGTGCACAAACTAACGGACCCTGTTGGGAACCCAGGCACCGGTCCCCACGCATGTTTGCATGCCTGCACTCGCCTCCCTGTTTCTCTCACCACTTTGAGTGTGAGATCCAGCTCTGAGGGGTTAGTTCTGGTCCAAATTTAGTGACATGCAAAAGTTGACAGGCCAATGATAAAATTAAATATAAATTCCAAGGTGGCTTTCCCAGTCCTCAGGGTTCAAGTGACGGAGGGCCAGATGTTATGTGGTCGTAACTCAAAGCCTGTCAGAAAGCATTCTTTACTGAAAACACTTCATATTGTTGTTCGATGCCTGATTGCTGCTCTGGAGAATAAATAGACGTATATGTGTATGTATCCACGGAGACACTGTTTCTCAATATTTGTGTGATTTGCTTACTGTTTACATGCAGAGTAAGCTCCTTTGTGCTTTGGAAAAAAAATAAATGAGATTTTGTGTTTGATTATTTTTTATTGTTGTGAGTTCTATCAATATGAAAGAAGGGGATTGATCTTACAATGTTTTTCTTCTTTTCACATGAATTTTGAAAAACAGTAACAGAATAGAATATTTAGCTGTGGGCCAACATGTATTGTCCACCCTATCATAGTCACTATACATAGCTTTTTTAAATTAAGCTATAAAGCTATAATGTGCGGCCCTTTAAAATCAGCTTGCTGTTGCTTTTGATTTCAGCATAGTTTATACTTTATTTTATATACATATTTAAACCACAATCTAGAGTAAGAATGTACTTGAACATCAAAATTAGTTCGCACATATACATGTATGTGTGTATTTAAAACAAAAGTCTCAAAAATAATACTTTTCCTATCTGTGATGCCCTGGACTATTTTGTATACTATTTATTCTGTTCTGTTCTATTTTATTTTATTCTTTTTAATTTTTTTTGGTTTCTTAAACCAGTGCAGAAGCAATTTCCTGTTTCTTTTGAGCTGTATGCTTAAGTCTCCACGACTTCATTCTGTGACTTGGGCCTGACGTGAATGCCTGTCTTAGAGTCATGAGGATTAAATAAAATAATACATAGCCAGCACTTCAGACAGCATCAGGGACAGAGTGAGTGGCCACTATATAGTGGTTAATTTTTTAATGAAAACAGACTGAACAAAAGTAATTTTAAATGTATTTTTATTAGTCTATTTTTTAGAATTCAAATCCACTGATGTATGTTACAGATCTCTCTGTACATAATAATATTCTATAAGGATTATATAGGGTTTTTTTGGCACTATTATGTTTGCTTTTATTCATGCCTGAAGCACAAGAGAGTGGTAGTTTTAGCCTATAAATGCACTCTCAATGTTCTGAGCAGCTCACTAAGCACCTTTTTTCCCCGAGATCGGGCGCGCTCAGGCTGGCATGGCTGTCCGCAGCACCTCTTCTTTCTCCCTAGAGAACACTTAGTTAAAGTACCCCAAAGAGAATTTTTATGTGCATAATCTTACAAAATGTGTGCCTAATTTACACGTTGTAGGCACTGTAAGTTCTGCAATAGATAACTAATAGGCACATGCAAATTATTGTGTAGTACTAAATTCAGAATTTAAATAAAATAAAGTTTAGACATAAAATAAATACCTGCCCACAGGACCCACAAGCAGTTGTCACCAACAGGAGCAGGGTAGTGTGTGTGTGTGTGTGTGTGTGTGTGTTAACCTTGTTTTAAAATGGGTTAAGGGTCCCATTTAAGGGTCCCTGGCTGGTGTGGCTCAGTGGGTTGAGCCTTGGCCTGTGAACCAAGTGGTCGTCGGTTCTGTTTCCGTCAGGGCACATGCCTGGGTTGTGGGCTGGGTTCCCAGTTGGGGGTGTGTGAGACGCAAATGATCCACGTGTCTCCTTATACATCAGTGTTTCTCTCCCTCTTTTCTCCCTCCCTTCCCCTTTCTCTAAAAATAAATATATATTTTAAAATAGGATAAGGGAAGTATTCTGTTCTTTAACATGATAGAACATTAAAGTGTAATTAATCTTTTCCCTAATCCACACTCATTCACTTTTACCATCAAGCCTGCCTACAGCATTGTAAAATTACATTAAATTTGCCATATTTCTATATTTTTATGCTTCTATATTAGTTGAGTCTATAGTTTGGGTGGAAAGAAAGGTCACTAAAAAAGCATTCTCTATAGCAAAACCTTTGTTGGGAAATTTTCCAACGTAACTCAGAAAAAATTTATTTTTTGCTTCAACATAAAAAGTAACAAAATATGAACAGATGACATGTTTTTCTCAGGCCACTTGGACCCCCTTCAATGCCTAGTTTCTGCCCATCCCAAGAGGAAACTAAGCAGACACCCATTCCCCCATTTGTAGAAAGAGAGCCCAAGTCAAAGCAGTAAAACGTAACATAAGAGAAATAAAGGCCCTAGAAAGGTCATCCTTGGATCACAGGAACTCCCACGCCTGCTTGAAAATGACACTCGCATCTGCACTGCGAAATTAATCTCTGCCCTCTTACTCTTGGGCAGTCTCTCCACGTGGGACTTCGTTTCACGGCTGTTAAATGAAGCTGCACCCCCAAAGTGAACAACCCCAGGGAGAGTTTTACTTTTGTTTGGTTTGGTTTTAATTTCTAAATTTGCTTCCTGGGACACTTGAAAGACTTTAAACAGCTTTGGTGTTTTGTTTTCCTTTTTCCTCCTGAAAAAGTTGATTCCATCCCAACCTGACGTTGGGAACACAGGCAGGGACAGCTTTGTGGTTGGGAAGTACTTTAAAACCTTGACTGAAGCACATAAACAGATAAAGATGCAAGAGGCTTGTGTCATTTCAAAGGATGAATTAAGAGGCTCAGAAAAAGCAGCTCATACACTTCTTTCAACTCATGAACACTTTCATCTCGGCTGAATTATGAAAAAGGAATCAGGCTTGGCAAATTATGTATTCTGGGTTAATTTATATTACTACAACAAATCTTTCAGCATTGTAATCATGCCGTGGCTCAATGCCAGGTATGCTCTGCATCCAGTAAATCTCCTCCTTATGAGCAATGGGCGTGGCATCCATGAGAAAGGTAGTATGGGTGTGAAAGAGAAGCTGTGGAGTTTAGGTAGATTGTGATTGTCGTTATTTTACGTTCAGTGATAGATTTGTTTTGATGTCCAGGGCAATTGTGCAATCTCTTTTGAGTGGGTTATTTGTGGTAACTCATAGGAGGAAAAAAACCCATTATGTAGAAACGTGCACAAAATTGTTCCCTATAAAATTACCACCCAAATAAAATAGAAAAGAAGTCAACATAAATGCAAATAAAATCTTCAATTAATATCATTTTGGTACTGTAGACCATTTAACATGGCATAATTAATTTTAAAACAAATTTCAATTAATCAATCAGGTTGCCCTGCAATGGACAGAGCTGTTCTCCTATGGTTTTCACGTATTGGTAAAATTGAATACTTGAAATTGATTGCTTTTTAAAAGAGATAAAGACCCATATACGCAGAAAGCATGAATTATAGCCTGTTAAGTAATTTTAGCTTACTAATCATGAGGTGGGTAAATTTTAAACCGTAGTCATTCAAGCGATACTTTATTAAGTCGCACTGGATGCCAGGCACAGGCCAGTTTTGATGGTTAAAAACAACTCTCGTCCTTTGAGAAACACAGTCTGGGATGGGAGGTAAGGGGATTATGCAGACAAATCAATATATTAAGTTCATGGCAGATGTCTGGAAAGCCAAGGGGACTCAGAAGGGAAAGCTGGGGTGGGTTGGGCATTTTGTGAGCGGGAAGAACAAAGGGCAAAGGATATGGTGAACATTTCTCAGAGGAAGTGACATCTAAGCTGGGAAGAATAACTGGAATTTGTTTTCCACATGAGGACTCTCAGAAGGGTACTCAAAGCAGCAGTCAGCATGAGCAGCAGCAGCCATCATAAAGAACTTGCCCTCTGAAAAAGGTAAGTTTAGGATGAAGTGGACTAACCCAGGAAGTAATCCATCAGGGTTACTGAGAATATTGATTCAAAGTCTGGACTTGGGCCTATGAATCTGTATTATGAACAAATACCTCAGTAAGGCCCAAGGTGGGTTATAGTGAAGAGGACCATCCTGGTGATGACAACGACCGGGTGTGATCATCGGTGTGCGATGCTGAAGAGAGAAGACGTGGCACTGGCTGAGTCCAGAAACTGTCAGCCTCGTGTGCAACATGGGCCATTTACCTGTGCGTGGGGCAGAGAGCTCCTCAGCAACATCGCACCACTTCACCCCAGCTGGTGGGGAGAGTGATGCCGGCAGCCATGTTCCTGCCACACGGGGGACCCTGAAAGGGTGAACCCTGCGCATGAACACTGAGGAGCCTTTTCCTGACTCTCAGACTAGAGGCAGACAGAGGAGCTCCTGGGCAGGGCGACTCCCTAATCCAACCTGAGATCCAAGCCTGCCTAAACTCCTGTTGCTCTGCCACTTTGTAAGCTGCCTCAATATCCTATGTTGACTTAAGCTACTGCAAGCTTTGTTTCGGTCACTTGCAAATCAAGGAGCCACACTAAAATCCTCTCTAGGCTTCCTCCCCTCTCCACCCCCTATGATGGCTGAATTCTTTAGGAACAAGTTATAAACTTTTTTTTTCTTAAATAAATGAATGAATAATAAACACAATCACTTCACCAGGCATTTGGCCACCTCCTCACCCCACTCCTTCTCAGAGGCTCTGTCCTCCACATCTTTAGGGGCACCTGTGGCCTGAACCTGGCACCCCCCAGGAACCCAGCACCCCCCACTCACCATCCTCCTGTTTCCCTTCAGTAAAGGTGCTGGGGACAAGTGGCTGATGGCAGAGTCCCAGGACATACTAGGGGAGTGAGATGTACATCTACTACTTTAAACAAGTAGATGTATACGGGTTATATAAGGAAATGTCCATGTATTCAGAAAATACATGTAAAAGCATTTAAAGTGCCATCTTGTCCCCATCTAGTCTGTGCCAAATGATTTTGCGATCTCTGCTTGCATACTTCCATTGATAGGCATTTATTTTAAGCAGTTCACTTTATTCTAGGACAACATAGATCATTAATTAGATTAAAATATAGTTCCATGTGATTCAATTTCCAGGGTAAAAACAATTATTTCAAGGAACTTGAAAAAAACCAACAATATCCAAAGTAAGTAGAAGGAAGAAAATAATAAAGATCAGAGCAGAAACAAACAAAATAGAGTCTAAAAAAGCTACAGAAAAGATTGATGAATCCAAGAGCTGGTTCTTTTTTTTTTTTTTTAAGATTTTTATTTTTATTTATTTTTAGAGAGAGGGGAAGGGATGGAGACAGAGAGGGAGAGAAACAGCAATGTATGGTTGCCTCTCACATGGCCCTCATGGGGACCTGGCCAGCAACCCAGGCATGTGCCCTGACGGGGAATCGAACCGGGACCCTCTGGTTCCCAGCCCGTGCTCAATCCACTGAGCTACACCAGCCAGGGCCCAAGAGCTGGTTCTTTGAAAAGATAAACAAGATCAACAAACCTTTAACCAGACTCATCAAGAAAAAAATAGGACCTAAATTAACAATTATTTCAAAGCGAATAATACTGACCTTTTAGTACAAGATATAGCACTGTCATTTTTGGAGTACCTGGTGAGATTGCAAGCAATCCAACAAGGTGGAGAGAATGTTTAACCAGTGCACCACCTAGTGGCAAGAGCCTAAAAAGACGGCTGGGAAATAGCCAGTCTGCCTCCGTAAGGCCACGTCACAGCGGAAAAGAGAGGCTACGCTAATTTTGACGTTCTGCAGGACAGAAATTCATAATTTTCATATAAGTCTAAAACAACACAAGAAAATTTTGAAGACTTTTTTCCAACAGGAATATGGACACATTTTTTCCTGTGCAAGGAAATTAATAATTTCTTAGCTTGAATTTAGACTATAACGGACCAGGTTAAAGAAAATTATATTCTCAGTACAAAAAAATGTCATTTGCTTACTGTCCTTAGTGAATACAATTTCACACACAAAAAAAGTTAAACAAAATCACAAAATTCCAAATGGCTTGCTTGAGTCACCCAGTTTTTAGAAGAAAAGCAAAGATTTGTCCATCAGAAAGCAATGTTTGGAGATACTGCAAAATGATGCATCTCCATGGGCATATCAAATTTGGACTAAGAGGTAAGAATGTAACGCAAACTGTTTTACATATCACCAGATATGAAATTCAGTAACACTGCTTATAGTTTGGTTAATTATTTTAGATTCTTTTGAATGCATGAATGATTCAATTATGAAGCTTGTGCTAGCTTATGCAAACCAACTACCATTGAACAACCATCACCCCCTCTTCCAGGATTTTATAGTCAAATAAAATCAGCAGGGAAATTGGGAAGATGGTGCTGACATTGTCCCATGAAGGATGTTAAGAGTCAAGGTTTAGAAAGCTAGGATCTCAGGTTTGGGAGGGCACTTTAAGAAACCTCTTATATGACCGACTGCCTGATGCTCTCATCCTTTCTTCAGCATTTCCAGCAATGACTATTAAACCTTGTTTAAGCCCTAAGAGTGATGGGGAGCTCGAGGCTATGTCTCAAAGCTCCTTCCATTCTTGGATTGCCAAGTTCGAAAATCCTCCCTTGGTACCTTTATGAAAACAAGCGTACCGTCTGCATGGGAAACATCCCCATGTCTTCCTATTACACAGTTTTTCATCTTTTCATCATCAAGACCTCTTCCACCTGAAAACTATAGCAGATTATCTATTACCTCTTTAAATATCATGTCGTGAATTAAAGGTAGGTTTTAGACTTGGGAGGAAAATAAAGACAAGAGGCAAATATCAACGCCTTAATTCTAGACCAATATTTCTTAAATTGTGTTCTCCAGAATACAGTTTCTAGGAGATGCTTCATGAAAAAAAGGTTTTGTAGCCAAATAAGTTTGGGAAATATTACTTCCTTTATCCATATCCCTCTTCCTCCAGAGATTTGCTATTTATAGTAGCATATTACTGATTCTTCAACATGGTTGAAAATTGATTCTGTGGTCTAATAATTTTGTCTAGCTTTGTTTACCCAATATTTTCAAAATTATTAGGCCACAGAATCACCTTCCAGTTCTTTTTATCCAAAAATATCTATTAATATTTCACTAACATTTTGGAACTTTTAGAAATTATTTTCAGATACAGTGCTTCAATCCGTGGTGGCTATAAGCTCTTTTTGTTATAGACTACATAACACTATAGATCACAGTGAGCTTTACCGTCTACCTAAACTTTTCATTCCCTTTCACATTGCTCTGCTAAGTCATGTATCTTCTCATCCTCAGCTTTTTCTGTTAGAAGTTTTAGACCCAGCTGTCGGACTTTTCTTCTAGCCCTACTGAAGCACATGGTGTTAGAGCCAGTCCAGAGTCCTTTCAACCTGATAAAGTCTTTGTGTCCAGAATTTACTATATCCACCAACCTGCCTCCTTTCGTCCATGGCAGGCAGTCACCAGAGGTTTTTCCATACCTCGTTATTAGGTGATGACCTTGAAAGTGATGGTGAAGGAGGGTCAGCCAATATTAATCCCATTTCTAGAGAAATAAAAACCAGGAGGCCAAGCCAGTCCCCACAGATGTATTTCTATGAACCATGCCTCCCAGTACTGGAGCCTTTGTGCAGTCCTCTTACACGTCGAATCTGGGCTGGACCGTGACTCACTTTGACCAATAGAATGAATGCAGCAGAAGTGAGGCTGTGCCTAAGCTTAAGTGTTCTGCACCTAAGCCTGCAAACGTTTGCTTTTGTGCCCTCGGAAACGCTAGCCACAAGAGGTCTGGCTGAAGAGGTCTATTAAAGAGACCGTGATGAATGACCACATAGAGGGCAAATGGAGGTAAAGAAGTTCTCAGATTGGAGAGAGACAGAGAAAGACAAACCCTCAATTTTTCTAGCATCGTAACTGAGCTCTGCCTCCCAGTCATCTCTGCAAGATGCCATTTTTGTCAGCAAACTACCTTGGATGTTCTAGCCCAACTGAGCCTCCAGGTGACCACAGCCCCAAATGACATCATGTGATTGTCAGCCCAGCTGAGCCCCATTAACCCACAGACCCATGGGAGAGCATAACATGGTGGTTGTTTTAACATTTTGAGATGTTTTTCCAGTGAAATACATAATTTAAATAGACAGATAAGTACGAACAGTGTTATGGCCGTTGTCAATTAATTGCCTCTCTACTTCAAATTCATGTTTTGTTACCTGATCTGTGAAAAAGTAACTGGGCCCTTCAAATATGCATTCTTCCTCTGTCTGACATGACGCTAAACTTAATCAGTGGAGGGCGCTAGAGAGACATTCCAAGGGGAGGCATTCCAGGGGCTTTTCACTGGGTTCTGAGAGAGCCACTTTCCACCCATTGCCGGATGCCAGTGGGACACAGCTTTCTCCACGTTTGGCACCACGTGTTTTCTCTAGCTCTTGACTTGGGCAGTGGTGGTGTGACAGGCAGTCCAGAAGGTGCAGACCTGCACTTCAGCCTGGCTTGCTTCTCCCCAAGTGCTTGACTGCCCCATGTCTAATATAGCTGATACTGAATGTACATAACATTTGCTTACTTTGAGGAAGGAGGGCCAGCGTAGAGGTTACTGAATTTTATTTTATATTGTTTTTTATTGTTTGAACTGCTGGTTGGCAGCAATGAATACCCTATGATTTGGGCCTCAAACTGATGCAAAGTTTCAGGGCTTTTCTTTGGTTTATAACTGACACATTTCAGTAGCTTTTTGATTTTATGAGTACATATAAGCTGTTGATTAGCAGTCATACACAAATCATCCATATCCTACTACTCATCACATATGAACATGGTCCCTCCAACATACTACTTTAACAGCAGAAGGAATGTGAAGCAACATTTCCTAAAGTCCCTGTCATTGTGCTCCCCTGGAAAGGAGGAAAAATTAGGGTAGCTAGGACCAAGGGTGTTTTGCCCAACTTAAGTAGACCACAGTTCATAAGTTTGATATTTAATTGTCCAGGTTGAGCGTGATTGGTTTTTGCCCTTTGAGTCAAATCATTGAGCCGATAGTAAATGTGACCGATGTCCTCCTGTCTAGGAAACAATGACGCAATCACAATGCTAAATAATGATGTGAATGAGGCCAAATCAGAAAGTATGCTGTGTGCAAAAATGCAAATTACAGCACATCTGATGTTTTATTCATTTGGGATATAGCCTAATGCTACACCCAGAGAGTGAATGGAGCATATTAAACTGATTTGTCTCTGCAAATTTTAAAGTGTTTGACTAGATTTGTACATATCTGGAGTCATTAACAATGCCACTCTATCCAATTATAGAATTTTGCAGGCATCTTGCTGTGAGAATAATTGAAAACAATATCAACCACTTTGCTTTTCTAAAATTACTGTTATCTTCAGGTCAATAAAAATGTTTTCACATTTGCTAATCTATCTTTTCATTGATACATATGCTAGTTGTTTATTGTAATGGAAATTGGTCATTACATTAGAGGGCTGATAGTCTTGGAAAGAATTTGTCTTTAGGGAATAAAAATGAGCCTGATCAGTCCATGTTTTAAGACTTTGAAGAGAGATCCAGGTTTGCCTAGAGATGCAGAAATTTATACAATGTCTGCATCAAAAAAAGTCTGTGATGTTCATACTGATTAGGATTTATTTTTAAAGATTTTATTTATTTATTTTTAGAGAGAGGAGAAGGGAGGGAGAAAGAGCAGTGTATGGTTGCCTCTCACATGACCCTCACTGGGGACCTGGCCTGCAACCCAGGCATGTGCCCCAACTGGGAATAGAACTGGGACCTTCTGGTTCCCAGCCCGCACTCAATCCACTGAGCTACACCAGCCGGGCAGGATTTGTTGCTGGAAGTAACAGAAACTGACCAGGACTAGTTTAAAAACTCATCACAGAGGCTGGGGAATCAGGCTCTGAAATCAGGCACCATCCAATGCGAGATGTAGAAACAGCCTGTTCAAGGCCCTGCTGACGCTTCCGGTAACACCACCAAGTGCCATTGCCATTGCAGAACCCTGTCCATGTCCAGAAACTAAGTGCCCTTCACTTTCGGTTCCTGGGTATCTGATGGCCATCTTGTGTCATGTGCCCCGACCTCTTCAAGGGGCACGAAGTAGGAAGACTTCAACCTGAGTTTCCTTAGTGAGCACTGGGGCACCACATGCCACTGTCACCACACAGGGACTATTCCTGCAAATAAAAGGGTGGTTAGATATGGAGCCAGTCTGGATGAAGATAAAACTTGTTACCGCACGCATCTCCACAGTGCAGGCAGGTCCTGACTCATAGGTCCCATTACAGCGCTCCTCATGTCCGAGAACGACACTTTTGTTCCTCACATCAAGTGTCCTGCCTCGGTTCCTTCTTCCTGCCCAAGCCTGCCTTACTGTTTTACTTCAGCACTGCTCATCCACCAGTAATTCTATTTCCCTCAGCACTACCATCTTCTTCCATTTTCTGTTGTCCGTCCTGGGTCACAAGAGACACTCCTCACTGGTATTTGAAGAAGGAAGAACCAGGATGGGAAGAGGGGAGGCAGAAGGCCACCTGCAAAGGAAAATTCTTGTTCTCCCAGGGGTGGCATAAATTCGGATGCCCACGGTTAGAAACCCAGATGCATGTGCTATGCAAATGGGCCAACGATGAGGTAGGCATGTTAGTCCCCATATTTAAGCTTTTGTAAAGCCCACCAGCACCACCAACTCAAATGTTTTTATCTAATTGGTTTAAATATAACCCAAATAAGCATATTTTTAGCAATCTAGAGCCTGCCTGCTTTGCCTTCCTCATGAAACTATACATAATAACTACTAGCCATAAATAAGATAAAACCCATAGCTTCAGAAGGCCCCAAAATGCTGCTGCCCTTTGGAGCTCTCTGACCCACAGACTCCCCACCTTGTCACTGCATGAAATGTCAACACATAATGTCAACACATAATGTTGCTGCGGGAAGGGGCCTAAACGCATCGTTCCTTCCCCAATTTCCCTCTTCCCTAAGGCTTTCCCTTCTGGGTTGTGGCCCCACACCACTATCTCTGGAAGGTCTCCTACAGGAAGGGACCTTCTCTCTTGTGCAGCCCGGTCCTAGAGCTGCCTGAGAAGCAGGTTGTACAATACTGCTATCTCATGGTCCTGGCTTTTCCTTCAAAAGTCCAAAATTCTCATGCCACATGCCACATGCCACAGCATCTTAACTTATCCATGGTTCATAAGTTCCCCATGATTAGGACTAAGTTTCAGTTATACAAAGGGCTTCTGTGAATGAATCTGGAAGCATAACTATCAGAAATAAGCAGGGTGAGGACTTCCAGTCAAAATGGTGGCACTGCCTGGCTGGTGTAGCTCAATGGATTGAACATCAGCTTGTGAATCAAAGGGTCGCTGGTTCAATTCCCAGTCAGGGCACATGCCTGGGTTGCAGGACAGGTGCCCAGTGAGGGCATGTGAGAGGCAACCACACATTGATGTTTTTTTCCCTCTCTTTCTCCTTCCCTTCCTCTCTCTCTAAAAATCAATAAATAAAATCTTTAAAAAAAGATGGTGGCACAAGTAAACACGGCTCACATCCTCTCACAACCTCTTCAAAATTACAACTAAATTATAGAACAACCATCACTAAGAACCATCAGAAATCAATTAAATGGAAATCTAACAACTATGGATTAAAGAAACCACACGCATTCAGACTAGTAGGAGGGGTGGAGATGAAGAACAGGCTGATCCCACATCCAGGTGTGGTGGATAAAAATTTGGGAGGGATAGCTTGAGAATGAGGAGTCACAACCCCGTACCAGGCCCCCCAGCCCAGGCTTTCAATGATATTAACATAAATCTCCATATATTCTGGTTCCAAATACTAATGGGGAGAGAGTTGGTGGAAGAAACTTCTAGAGTCCCAAGCAGTTCTTCTTAAAGAACCCACACGTGGCCTCACCTATCCATACTCACTCCCCCTGAGTTGCACAGGGATAGCAGTTTAAAAGGAACCAGTGGCATACGGGGAAGAGTGAAGGGTCTGGCATTGAGGCGAGAGCTAGGGGAGAACTTTCTCCCAAACAGGAAAGCCATTGTCCCTTTCCTGAGCCTTCCCCACCACAGAGCCTCAGAGCTGGCAGGCAGGTGCCCATATCTGAGATTGTATCAACCTGGCTACGCGGTTTGCCCTACCCTAGAGATGCCCAGAGACTTTGTCCTACCCAGTCTACAAGCCCACCTAAGCTGTTAACAGAGACTTTTGCATATGAATGGCTGGTCTTGGCTCTTGCTTCACAGCTTCCTAAATCCTGTCAAAAAAGGAACAGCTGACCTCACTGAACCCCCAGGCCCAATACCTTTTGCTAACTGGCCACAGTCCTGGCACTAGCAGCAGCCAGCCTAGATTCACACCTTGGCTTTTTCTGGGAACCTCCAAGCCCAGCACAAGCAAACCCTAACTCTACGGTTGTGGTGTAGACTTGTTTCCTAAGTTTAAACTCCTTGCTTTATTTGTTTTTAATGGAACATCATCTGGTTTTGTGAAAAAACAAGCTTTAAAATTTCTATAGAAATCTTTTGCCCATTTTAAAATTGGTTATCTTTTTATTGTTGAAGTATAAGGGTTCTTTTAGATATGTCTGTTATGATTTGCAAATATTTTCTCCCATTCTGTGGGTTGTCTTGTCACACTTTTAATGGTGTCCTTTGGAACATAAAAAAATACTTTTGATTAAGTACAATTTATTTTTTCTTTTATCAAATGTGTTTTGGTGTTATATCTAACAAACCATTGCCTAACCTATGATCACAAAAATTTACTTTGATGTTTTCTTTTTAAAGTTTTATGGTTTGAATATTTTCATTTTAGTCCAGGATTTTGAGTTAATTTTTGTATATGGTATAAGGTAGGTCTAACTTTATTCTTTTGCATGGGGTTATTCAATTGTCTTAGCACCATTTATTGAAGAGACTATCTTTTCTCCATTGAATAGTCTTGTCACCCCTAACAAAAATCAATTGACAAGAAATGTGAAAATTTGTTATTGGATTCTCAATCTTATCCATTGATTTTTCTATCTACCCTTATGCTAGGACCATACTGTCTTCTTTATTGTTGTTTTGTAGTAGACTTTGAAATCACAAAGACTGAGTCCTCCAACTTTGTTCTTTTTTTTTCAAGATACTTTGGCTATTCTGGGTGCCTTAAATTTTCTTATCAATTTTAGGATCGGTTTGTCAATTTCTGTAGAAAAGGCAGGTGAGGACTGCAATGAATCTACAGATCAATTTGGCAAGTATTGCCATTGTAACAATATTAAGTCTTCTAATCTATAGACATGTTTAATTTAATTCTATGGGTATTCCTTTGGTGATATTGTAAATGTAATGGTTTTCTTAATTTATTTTTCAGATGTTCATTGCTAATAAATAGAAATACAACTGCATTTTGCATATTGATCTTGTATCGTACAACTTGCTGAACTTGTTGATTAGTTCTAATAGTTTTCTGTGTGTATGTGTATTTCTTAAGATTTTAAAAATATATATACAAGATTATGCCCTCTACAAAATGAGATGGTTTTATTCCCTTCTAACCTGGGTGCCTTTTATTTATTTTTCTTGCATAATTTCCAAGAAAGGAAAATGACTAATTCTATTTAAAGGAGTGCAATTAAGCTTAAAGAAAAGATGATATTTGAGCTGGGTCCTGAGAGGCAAATAGGAGTTTGACAGCTACAGAATGCAGGGTAGAAAGAGGATATTTTTCTATATTTTGTTACTATAATTTCTGTTTCTAACTTTTTATATTAAAATTTTCAAGAGGTAGTTTTTTATTTGTTCCTGAAGTATTTTCATAAATAGTTTGTGGAAGAAAATCCTTTGGCCTGCGGTGGAATTTTGTACAGAGAACTCAACAGTGTGATTTTTTTTTTTTGAAATTTAATCTTTTTTTTAAAGTTAAATTTGTAATGTATATTTTTCCACTACCATTTAGTCCCCTTACACCTCCCTCTCCCCAATGTGTTCTTATCTTATTCCTGAACTCTGAATCTTCTGGACGGCCTATGTAATTGAACATAATCTGAACAGGCAGCACAACCTAGGATCTTAGGAGTCTTTAAATGATAATAAAGCTTCTGGGTGTCAGATTGTATCTTCAACAGAGCTGCGTAGTTCTTCCCGTTTTATTGCTCTCCGGATGTCATATCACCACTCCTCCAGCAGAGGGCATGCTTTTGAAATGAAATTCCTGCCCGAATAAATTCCACAGCCTTTTTACTTTTGGTTCATAGACTAATTTTTATGCATATTTACTACCATAATTTACACAGAAATGCAGAAAATAGAAAACATTTAAAATAAAATTAATTTTAAAATCATTAACAAGAAGTCAGAAAATACTTTTCCCTAAGAATAAAAATAGGTGGTCATGAGAGCTTAGCTTTAGGAAACTAGAAACCAGCAACAAAGCCGTGTTGTGAGCACATAGCGAAGGTGAGGCAACTGCGCAGAAAGCCAAGGCCAAAATAATGCCGTTTTAAAGCATTTTTATAATATTTGTGTTGATTGAAGGTGCTTTGACTTAGTCCAAACAATTGTTCACTTTTCTTTTCTTTTTCTTTTTTCTTTTTGGTATTCAAGTGTATTTCCATAGAAAAACAACTAATGGGCAAGCTATTACGACTACGTACAGACATCTCGGTGGGGTAAGTAGGTCTAACGACAACCGAACTAGCATTTGCATCTTCCCCCATTACTAGCCTCTACTCTCTTTCCTTCTTTAGGTCTCATTTCGCACAAAATGGAGGGAGTATCATTTGCCTACTTCACTGTGCTGTGGAGCTAATCGAGTGAGATAACTCATACTAAAGAGCCTTTTAAAGTAAATAAGCTGCATGCATGTAAGTTAATTTTTAAAACAAGAAACATTTGTTCTTGCCATTCTCCTTCTGCTGATAAGTTTACCCTCCTTGGAGGGAGGCCAGCTGTATTCAAAACTTTTATGTAGAAACCTTAATCATTGAGGTGCAAGGTCTTATATGTACTAACAAAGCACTTTTTCTCGTTAGAATAGCAAGCATGGACCTTGTTAGTGATTCTCTTAAAGGTAAATTATCTGTGGAAATTAGCCCCCAAATTACAGCAGTTTTTTATATAAATTCATTTTATTCAATGCATACATATTGAGCACTTGTTCTGTGCCAGACATTGAGTTTAGACACAGGGGTACTTCAGTGAATAAAACAGACAAAAATCTCTTCTCTGTTGGAGCTTCCATTTCTGTGGGAGTGGGGTGGGGGAGAGTTACTGGGGTTTATTGTTTGCTCCTTTTAATAAGATATAGAAACACTTAAGGAAGTTAGCATTTACTCTGCTAACATATTTACATAGAAACGATGAGCAAATTAAATCTTCATGGGTCCTTAAATTAAAATATTAATTTTTTTCACTTTTGGAGGAAGTTTGCTGGTCCATGCTATTTATTCAACATCTATTTCAGTCAGAGCCTAGCATGTGGATATCAAATACTTAAAGGGGTTTCTGGTTTGTCTGTATCATCACAATTTTCCCCATTTATTTTTCCTTATTTCTTGCAAGTTTTTACATATCCCCTTTTTACAGAGACTTGAGAACAAATGGCTTTGTAATGGGCATTTAATAACACCCATTTTTACAGTGGTTTTTAGTTTACAAATTATTTTATCATACATGATCTCTTTTGAGACAACCAGCAATCCCATCCATAGATGCTATTTCCAGTTTGCAACTGAGGAAACTGAAGTTCAGAGACAATGAGCAACCTATTCAAAGTTGCACAGCTAATGAGAGGCACTACTGGGATTCAAACTCTCATTTTCTGCATTTAGATCTTTTTTAAGAAAGATTTTATTTATTTATTTTTAGAGAGGGGGAGGGAGGGGGAAAGAGAGGGAGAGAAACATCAATGTGTGGTTGCTTCTTGAGCACCCCTCAATGGGGACCTGGCCCACAACCCAGGTATGTGCCCTGACTGGAAATTGAACCAGCAACCTTTTGCTTCACAGGCCAGCACTCAATCCACTGAGCCTCACCAGCCAGGACTGCATTTATATCTTAAGACCTTCCTCAAGAGCACCTCTTTCTCTTCTCTTTAGAAAACGATGTTATCACTTGACTTTGGTGTTTTAGCTCCTTCTTAAGAATACCGTAGATACCCTGTCAAGAAATATGTTATAGTTACTAAGCAGTATAAGCAAAGTTTAGAGTATTTTTCCTTTTAGTTTGTATAAATTCCTGCTGAATCCTAGAGTCTAAAGGTTAATGAAATCAATAACTAACACCACTGGTACAAACAACATCCGAAGTCTACCTTCTGATTTATCTTCATTTCTAACCTAAACTACATATCATTTTAAGAAGGACACAAATGATAATTACTTCCAGACACTGTGCATCTAAAGCTATGTTGAGGTATAAGGACTTCTAACTCTGATTTAGGTTTAATTTCTACTTAGGGAGTAGGGGATATTAATATGAACTGAGGTAGCAGATGCTCTGAAAGCGAGGAAGAGCGCAGATCTTCCATTAAAATAAAAAATTGAGCTTAATCTATCCAAAATGCTAAGAATGCCCAATTTTAGGAAAAGAGAACAAGGAGAACACTTGAGTTGGTTTAGAATGTGGGGCAGAGCTGGGGATTCCCTGACCATGGCGGGGAGGGGGCTGTGCTATTGGCTTACGTAGTTCACATTTTGTAATTCTGAGTGACTGTGTTTTATCTTCATGCACCTGTTGGTGACCACCTAGTCAATGCCCAAGGTGGCCATTGGCTGGTCTTCCTGTCTGTGCAAGGGAGCAATAAAAACATGAGGGGGAAAAAAAAGAACAGAAAGAAGAAAGAGAACAGAAAGACATGGTATTTGTGGAAGACACAGCACCCACAAGTCCCCCTTTAGGCCATGGACTTCCTAAGCCTGGGTCAAGAGGGGATGGGAGTCAGAATTTCTAGGTCCTTGTCCTTTTTTGCTTTCTGTCACTCTTCTGTGTATCCTGGGCCCACTCCAAACATTTGTGTGGCCCAGGATAAGAATACAGAGTTCCACATACCTCATAGCTAAATATTTGGAAGTCCTAAATCAAGCACACAACCTTGACAAAGATACCATTGTAATGACCTAGAGGGCCAGGCTTCAATTAAGAATTGCAAGACATCCCAAAATTCCACGCTGAAATGTGGTGGCAGCGGGAGAGCTGGGCCCCAACACTTGTTCAACACCCCGCAGGCTCTGTCCTCAACCACCAGGGGCTTTGTGACAGTGAAATAGACACTCCAGACTGCCCCTCTGTCCATACCGCACAGACAGCAGGTTTAGGTTAACCTTGGGCTAGGGATTTCCACACAAGTAGTGCAATCTATTCTCCAATGGATAGGCTTGGGGACAAGGTCTGCAGAGGCTGTCGAAAGTGGTAGAGAGGGGACAGCTGGATTCCAGGTAGACACTTTCCTTTGGGTCCATGAATTCCTTGCTTCATACGGAGCGGTGTTGCTTGTGGAAAACCAGATCAGAACCCTCCTAATTATATGTTGCAGGACAGGGCCTCTCTTGGCTGGGCCTAAAAGTGATGCTATTGTCTCCTGGTGTCCACTCCAATTTACTAACATGCAAAATGCATGGAATGTTCTTTTTCAAATAGCCTTGCAGGCAGGAGCTGATGTGCTGCCACCCAAAATGTGCAGCCATGCATGTGCTAGCCTGCTGTTTTCTGTGGACTGTACAGAGGGAAAAAAAGCTTTCTTAAATAAAACTCAGTTCCCAGCATTCTGTGCGGCAAGGCATTACCGAATATTGTTTGACGTTTGCTGGTTGAGTGTTTAAACTCAAGGAACCACTAAATCTAATTTGTTTTTATCCATCATGGCTGGCTTTCTTTCTTCTGGCTCACTTTTAAAACTTCAGAATAGTTTCATTGTCAAGTTAAGGTAAAATTAATCGTACAGTTTCTTTATTTGCTTGACAACATGCAGCTTATTATTTTAGACACCTTCAGGTTATAATTACATAAAAGCACACTGAGGAATATCAGTCCATTTCTATTCTTCCTAAGTATTTTTTAAGCTGTTTAGAACTAAGGTACTCATTCCCGTCAACCCTCCAGTGGCCGATGAGGCCTTGGATGGAGCTCTGAGGCCTATGGCTTCTATGTTCTAGAAGCCTCCTTCATTTACCTCAATGCCAAACCTCCCCATTTTCTAAATGTGCTCTGAAGTTAAAGAGATAAGGAAATATTGCAAAAGTAGTTTTGCTCTGACCGTATCTGAGAATAGATGTATTTATTAATTCACTCTATATTACTAATCTAAACAATATTGGTGTTTCCTCCAGTTTAGCAGTTTATTCGCTCACCTCAGTCTTCTGAAATGCTTTTCCTTCTTCGTCCTCTCAGTTTCTCCCGGTTCTACTTATCCTCCGACGCCTGCCTGATTGACTCAGCCATCAAACGGGTGCAAAGCTCCTACTTGTAGGCATCGTGCTCGCCTTAGCCTTGGAGTCTTCTTTGACCATGGCCATTGGAACTCATAGTGTATTTCATTCTCGCTCTTTTTATTTTTCATCTTTTTTCTGTTCTATTTTTTTCCGTCTGTTTTCACATACATAGTCAAGTTTTTCCAATGAGATTATAGATCTTTGAAAGAAAACACTACTTCCCATAAAGCCTTGTAAATCTCACTCCACCTACTGGAGTGCATTTAGTGTCTATAGAAAATAAGTTGACTAATTGATTGTGACTATAGTAAAATAAATATCACTTACTGAGCACAGTGCTTAGAGTACAGTCTGTGCTGAGTCAGACAAAACTGGACTGAATCCTGATGGTGTAGCTTGTTAACCTAACTGTGCCATCTCAGGCTGCTGACTTCACTGTTTCCTCATCTGTAAAACTGATATCAGGATGGCACCTCCCTCATGGGGTTGTTTGAAAACTTACTGTGATAATACTTGAAAGAAATACCTAGAAGAGGTAACATGTAGAGAATGTTAGATGGTAATGATAATCATATAATGTCTCAGGCATGAGGATAAATTCTTTACATGTATTACTAATTTAACTCTTACTATAATCCAATAAATTAAGAACTATTATTTTTTTAATTATATTTTATTGATTATACTACTATAGTCATTCTAATATTTCCTTTTAGCCCCCTCCACCCACAGCCCCCAGTTCCTCAGGCAATCCCCATTCATTGTTCATGTCAATGGGTCATGCATATAAGTTCTTTGGCTACTCCATTTCCTATACTGTACTTTACAATCCCGTGGCTATTCTGTAACTACCTATTTGTACTTTTTAATCCCCTCACCTCTTCACCCATTCCTCCACATCCCCTCACATCTGGCAACCATCAAAACCCTCTTTGTATCCATAATTCTCTCTCTGTTCTTCTTGTTTGCTTAGTTTGTTTTTAAAATCCAGTTGTTGATAGGTATGTATTTATTGCCATTTTGTTGTTCATAGTTTCAATCTTCTTCTTTTTCTTAAATAAGTCCCTTTAACATTTCATATAATAATGGTTTGGTGATGATGAACTTCTTCAGTTTTTTCTTTTCTGGGAAGCTCTTTATCTGCCATTCAATTCTAAATGATAGCTTTGCTGGGTAAAGCAGTCTTGGCTGTAGATCCCTGCTTTTCATGACTTTGAATATTTCTTGCCAATCCTGTCTAGCCTGCAAAGTTTCTTTTGAGAAATCAGATGGCAGTCTTATGGGAAGTCCCCTATAGGTTACTAACTGCTTTTATCTTGATGCTTTTAAGATCTTTAACCTTCGGCATTTTAATTATGATATGTCTTGGTGAGGGTCTCTTTGCATTCATCTTGTTTGGGACTCTCTGTGTTTCCTGGACTTGCATGTCTTCACCAAATGAGGGAATTTTTCTTTCATTATGTTTTCAAATAGAGTTCCAATTTCTTGTTCTTTTTCTTCTCCTTCTGGCACCCTTATGATGTGAATGTTGGAATACTTCAAGTGTCCTAGAGGCTGCTTACACTATCCTCATTTTTTGGATTCTTTTTTCTTCTTGTTGTTCTGATTGGTTGTTTTTTTTTTGTTTCCTTATGTTCTAAATCCTTGATTTGATTCTTGGCTTCATCCTTTCTACTGTTGTTTCCCTGTGAATTGTTCTTTATTTCAATTAGTATATTCTTAATTTCTGACTGGGTCTTTTTTATGCTGCTGAAGTCCTCAATAACTTCCTTGTGCATCCTTATAACAAATGTTTTAAACTCTGAATCTGATAGATTTCTTATCTCCATTTTGCTTAGTTCTTTTTCTGGAGTTTTGATCTGTTCATCAATTTGGGCCATGTTTCTTCGTCTCCTCATTTTGGTAGCCTCCCTGTGTTTGTTTCTGTGTATTAGATAGAGCTGCTTTGACTCTGTGTCTTAGTAGTGTGGCCCAATTTAGCAGGTATCCTATAGGATCCAGTGGCACAGCCTCCCCTATCACCCAAGTGGGGTACTCGTGGTACACTCTTCATGTGTGCTGAGTACATCCTCCTCTTGTAGTTGAAACTTGATTGCTATTGGCAGATTAATGGGAGGGATTTACCCAGGCCAATCAGCTACAAAGACTGGCTGTGACCACTGACCACCAACCTCTGCCCTCCATGGTGGATCAGCTGTGCAGAGGCAGGGTGGTGGTGCTCAGACGTGGTCTGTAGCTGTCCACTGGGGGCATTGGCCCTGGGGTTTCTTGGGTGCTGCAGACTAACATCAGTCCCTACCTGTGTTCTGCCCAGGGCTACCCTGCATGAGTTATAAAGCAATCTGAGAGGGCTGCTACTTAGCTGGGCTTCAAGATTCTCAGGCAAAGCCAAGCTGTGAATCTAGGCTGGCTACTGCTAGTGTTGGGCCTGGGGCCACCTAGCAATAGGCACAGGGGCCAGGGGCTCATTAAGGCCAGTTGTTGCCTGTTTGATAGGATTTAGGAAGTTGTGAAGTATGAGCCAAGGCCAGCCATTCATATGGAAAAGTCACGGTTAACAGTTTGAGTGGGCCTGTAAGTTGGGTGGGACAGAGTCTCATGGTATCTCTAAGGCAGGGAAAATGTGTTAGGTTGATGGAATCTCAGATATAGCACCAACCTGCCAGCTCTGGGGCTTTGTGGGAAGAGGGCTCAGAAAAGGGACAATGACCTCTGCCCACCTTTCTGTCTGGGAGAAAACAGTCTTCAAGCTCCCACCTTGATGCCAGATACTTCAGTTCCTCCCTGTATGCCACTGGTGTCTTTCAAGCTGCTACCCCATTGCTGGAGCTAGAGGGAGTGAATCTGAGTAAGCCTGTATGTGGGTTCCTTAAGGGGAACTGCTTGGGACTCTGGAAGTTTCTTCCATGGACTCAATACCCACTTATTGCAGCCAGAAGTTATGGAGTTTATCACCCTGGTACTGGAACCCTGGGCTGGGGGGCCTGGTGTGGGGCTGGGACTCCTCACTCCCAATGTATCCTTCTTGAATTTTTATCCAGCACATGCGGATGTGGGACCAGCCTGTTCTGCATCTCTGTCCCTCCTACCAGTCTGGATGGATGTGGTTTCTTTAATTCCATAGTTATCAGACTTCCATTCAACTCAAATTCTGACAGTCCTGAGTGATGGTTGTTCTACATTTTGGTAGTAATTTTGATGTTTTTGCAAGGAGGTGAGTCATGTTTACCTAGGTCACACTCTTGACCAGAAGTCCTAATGTTTCTAAGAATTATTATAATTATTTTACAGTTAGGTAATGCAAGGCTCAAGGAAGATGTGTATCTAGTCCAAGGTCACAGACCAGGTAATCTAATTACATAGCTGACATTTTTACTGGATACAAAGTTGCAAAAACAGTAGCATCAGGATCTAATGACATTGTCCCCTTTAGGTTATCTGTTAAAGAAACATGTTGGGAAAGTATAAGAGTTTATATTTATATCTATAAAGGAGCCTTGCCCTACACTGGAATTGGGAGTCAGATTTGTCTGAACATGGCAACGACCTAGTAGAGAGGTTGGCAAAAGTCAATGTCAACTTGGTTTTTGGTTGAACCTGCAGTGGGAGGAGTGGTGTGCCCTCGTGCATGCTGTAGAGAGATGAGGGTAGGGAACAGAGCTTGGCATGTGGTTCTCTACTGTCCAAACCTCTTGGGCAACAAGCTGCAGGGAGATGATGAAGAGCTGTTTTCATGAGGAATGCTGAGACACAGAGGTATAAGCAGCCTAGCTGGAGGCCCAGTGAAAGGCTGTGACACAGAGTGGGTCAAGTGGTGCTCTCCCCACTTCACGGGCCTGGCTGTGTGACCCAATGATACAGAGGGGGCTGCATGGCCTGGGGATCCTTAGCACTAAAGAAGGCGCCCTGAGCACAGGTGGGAGCAGTGGTGGAGAGGGACCCCAAAGTGACTTCCTGGGAGGGGCAAGAGTAGAAGTACTTGAAAGCCCTGAGCACCTATGGATAACCTGCAGGATTCATACTGACCTGCAGTCCTGCATCTTGCAAATAAATGAAGACAGTCAAAGCCATGTTGCCACCTCTTTCCAGCTGCGTTAATCCCCTGAACTTGAATGTTAAAGTCCAACTCCAAGCATACCTCAGATTTTGGAGGTAAGATCTTTAAAGAGAGATTAAGTTAAAAGTGAAAACGTTAGGCTGGGTCCTGATCCCATGTGACAGGTGGCCTTACAAGAAGGAGAGACCCAGGGGTACACTTGCACAGAGGGACGGCCACATGAAGAGGCAAGAGGACATCTATCTGCAAGCCAAGGAGAGAGACCTCTGAGGAAACCACCCCTGCTGGCAACTTGATCTTGGACTCCCAATCCCCAAAACTCTGAGAAGATAAATTTCTATTGTTTAAGCCTCTCAGCCTGTGGTATTTCCTGATGGCAGTCCTAGCAAACTAATACTCTATCCCTAAGAAGATCTGTTTCATGCCCCCAGGCAGATGAGGCCTGGGGCAACTTGGGGTAGACCCACATTTAACTCTCACCATGCATGTTTGAGGCAGATAGTGTGGCAGTGCTTTCCACACATGTGTAAACACACATGTTCCAGAATTTACACGTTTTGAGCGCAGCTCTGCGTGATTCCCATGTGAACAAGTGTGGATCATGTCTATGGAATAGGAATTCTCTAATAGGAATTTGGCAAAAATGTATCTTAAGAGATTCTGGCTTGCTGAACCCTGTTTAATATATTATCCTGGTCCTGTCTTCCACCGGACCTGAATTTACATCCTAATACTCTGCTAATGAGTAAACCTATCCCTGTTCTGCTTAATTCCATGAATAATCAATCCAATGTAAATATGTCCTAAAGCCTCTAATAAAAACCCCGGCTAAGCTACCCACGGGGTCTTTTCCAAGATGGAGGTGGAGGGAAGGACCCGTAGCTGCCGGATTCTTATCTCCAAGCGTGTCTCTGGGTAAGATTGATAAACGCGTCAGGGTACAGTTCCCCAAGGATTTCGCTGGTACAAAATCCCAGTGTCAAGATAGTATTGTTCATTTTTAGAGAGTAGAAACAAGGTTCGGAGAAGGTAAATAGCTTGCCCAAGATCACATAGCTTTTAAGTGATGGAGTCTAGATTCAAGTCCAGGCCTTCTGACACCCCATTCATATTCTATGTGACATTGTCTATTTTCTCCTGTACTATCAACACTGATGTATTTTACCTACATGCTAATCAGTAGTGGTTAGTGATTAACGGGAACGCCACCTCTCGTAGTGCCCTGATGACACAAAGAAAACCAGCTCTTCACTTTTAAATGTACTACTCTTCACTATGTGGTAACACACACTCCAGAAAGATGTGCTGGCAAAGGAATATTGGATTTCCCAAAGAGATTTTTAAAATATGTCTAAACAATTTCTGTTTAAAGGCATGAAATGATCCTACTAAAATAACGTAGAGTGGGGCCCAAGGATGCAAATAGATATATAGGCCTGTTCCTGAGTGTGTGTGTTTTGGGCAAGCAGAGAAATAAAGAATGTGGGACAGGGGAGGGGAGGAGATAGAGGTTTCTCTTCTCAAAGTCAAAGATTATGTCCCCATGTCTGTTATATGCCCCAGGGTTTTACAGGGCTTGGATACATGGGCTTTTGATGTGTACTTATTAACTGACTGAACAAATGAACAAACAAATGAATAAATTCAATCCTCTAATAAGGAGAAAAAAATCCTTAGGCTTTTTCAGTGACCTAAACCTGTCAAAGTATTTTGGGCTTTTCCTAATTTACTTTCTTTTTCATTTAATCAGATCAAATGGAACTTAAAAGGAAGTAAAGATTATACTAGAGAATTAAGCCACAGACCAAAGCAGGGCAAAAAAGGGGGGTTCTTGCCTGAATATTTGAATAGTATTAATGAAAAGATGTCTCCTTGTCACCCTGTACAGTCATTGTAGAGATCAGCTTGACCCCACTGCCTCAAGTGAGCTCAGAATATATTTATTTCAGAATGTATATACAGGATGTCTTGGCCTATATATGATGAGCTACAACTCAGACATGCAGATAGCTCAGAAAACAGAGTACCACCGTGGTAAATCCAAGCAGAAGTCGTTCAAATCTTATGAGCCAGACAGAATTGTTTTCAGGCTGATGATTTTTAAGAGCTGTCTTCAGATCTTGTCTGTTATTTTAATTGTACTAAAAATAATTATTGAATAGGCAGAGCACAGAGGATTTTTAGGGTAGTGAAACTACTCTGTGTGATACTGTTATAGTGGATACTCGTTACCTTGCATCTGTGCAAACCCATAGAAGGTGTAATACCAAGAGTGAACCCTAACATAGACCATGAACTTTAGGTGATAATGATGTGTCTGTGCAGGTTCATCAATTGCTACAAACGCACCACTCTGGTGGGGGATGTTGATAATGGGGGAGGCTGTGCGTGGGCCAAGGGTCTATGGGAAAGCTCTGTACCTTCCTTTCAGTTTTGCTGTGAACCTAAAACTACTCTAAAAATAAAGTCTATTAAAAAATATCTGCTAAAAATAAGTAATGCTAAAGATCCCTCCTCCCCACTCTAATCAGAAAAGGGGCTAACAAAGTTATAAACAGGGCAAAACAAAATGAAGTGCCCTTAAAGTTTTTAGGTACTATTCTAAAACCAATACTTAACTTTCATACCCTTTACTATGATAAAATGCAAAAATTCCTGAGCACGCTATTCAAATTTTGATAAAGTATTGTAGAAAAAGGGAGTGTTTTTTTCACTCTACCTTGGTGTATTACAATTATTAGTGTGATAGCTATAATATCTTGTTTTTTCTTAGATGCCATTTATCTATTAGTATGAAGGATATAAGCCGTGAGAGTGAGTTACTATGTGTTGATATTCCCCCGGTGCTCCTTGGGGACAAAGATTGTTCTAGCAACTGAATAATTTGAACAAATATTTTTCCTTTTAAAAAAATAAATGCATCATGTTATTATTAATTTCTAATCTATCTGGAGAAATTTTAATGGGCTTTCAATTACAGCGTTTCAACTTAACTTGCAAATGGAAGATATCTCCATCCTACTACTATCTGCTATTATTATAAACACAGCTTTGAGTCTGAACAATCCAATGCTGATTAGAGGTTTTCAGCATTAAGCACTGGTCTCGTCTCTCAAGTTTAACAAATAACACAATACATAATTCTCTGGCACGTCCAGTCCTTTTATGTTGTGCAGTCGAAGCTCTCTCTACTCATGTGACAAGCCAACAGAATACATACTATAATCAACTGAGCAGGCTATGATTAACTTTGTACAGAGCTGCTCCCAAACTTCCAAAAAAATGCATTCTTAGATAAAAATATGGCAAGACAAATTTCTCTAATGAAAAGAAAATTTCCAATTAAGAGCATCGATGTTTCTTATTTGTTAGATGCTTATGAATCAAATTAGCACAGGGTCTAACCACCACAGTCTCTCCTATATTATTTTCATGTTCTTCTGCTACACAAAACCAATCTTTTGTGAGGTACTTGGCCTTTATAATGTGGTTGGGACCATTATATTAATTAATTAATTGAACAATAATGAGGAGAGCCCACTCTCATTACCCTGAAATGGGGCACATTCCAGTCTGATAAATCAGTGGATGCAGCAGCTTTGTCCATGTTTCCTGAGAGTCTGATGAGAGTTAACCAAACAATAATAATTCATTTAAAAGTATGTTGTGAGGTCTGAACTCAGGATATCTCCACAAGTTTGGTCACTTGCTTGCTCTCTTTATTGACATCAATGTTTAAGTTCCAAATAATAGGAATTGAACAGCATCTCAGCTGCCTTCCCATGACAGATGTTGCCAACCATTTGGTGCCCCCAATACACCCATAGGTCTAGGCGAGTTAATAATATGCAAAGACCACTCCAGTGAAAGGACAAATTCCGTCTGACTCCAGAACCAGCTTCGAACCACTTCAGTCTAATGTCAGTAATTCCTTCACTGTCCCAAGCAAGGTGATGGTGGTTATCCTCACTCTGGGAAAACTTTTTTATCAGGTGGGTTAATAGGTTGCTAAGTATGAAGAAGCTTCCTGCTCAAGGACAATCTGTCCAGGAGACTCACGCCAACCCCCAAAAGACTTGGGGGTTAATTTGTCTAGAGCATCACTGGATTCATTGAATTCTGAAGCCTTAAATAATTTCTGGTGGTGTAGCTGCTCTGTGCTCTCCACAGATCCTCCTTTCAAGACTGCAGGATTTATCTCTCCAGCTGTTTTTGAGAAAGATGTCAGCTGACAGTCCTCACAGCTGTTCCACCCAATGTCGAGTCCCTTTCCTGGGGCAGCCAGCATCCAACAATGCTTCCTCCTCTCAACTCAGAACAACTCTGAGAGGCCATCCCAGCTTCACTGCTCCATGTGAGTTCACCTCAGGCCTTGTTTTAGACTGCATTGCAGCACGTCTTCTTTCCCTTCCCAGTCCTGCTTCTTTCCCTCTTCTTCCTGTCCTTTCCACAGGTGTCAATTCTGACAGCACTCCCCAATAAACCGTTTATACACTAAGCTCCATCTCAGAGTTTGTTTCCTGAGGAATCCATCCTGCAATATCTGGCTTCCCCTTTTCCTTAGCTCATATTTACCATCACTTTCTTGCAACTGGAATTAGCCAGTGGAGAATGTATTGTTCATAGATATGCATGTTTTCCCAGTGAGATTTCCAAGGAGGTAGATTGTGCCTACTTTATAGTCTATAACTACTGAACATCTAGTAGTTAGAATTTAAGAAATGTTGGCTGAGCAGAAGAAGCATCAAGGTGGGATGGGGTGGTGAGTAGTATTAGTCACAACAAGTGGTAAATATCATATCTGGGGCTAACTAGTAACTTCAGACCACTGCAAGTGATTAAATTAATCTGGGCCTAGCATTATACATGGGCAGTTACATTAAACACTGGAAGCCGTGTGCATTTTGGTCTCTGTGGGGTCCACTGGGGGAGTAGGAAACTGACTTCTTGCAAAGCAGTAATATGGAATAGTTTGTTGATTTTTAAATTTCTTACTTAAAGACATTTTTTGGAAAAGGTCTTGCCATTATCTATTTTTTTTGTTCTGCGTGGAGATTTTTATTCACTAGTCTTTTTGGTTGCTGGTTAACAGGTCTGAAGTTAGAATTGGTGGGGAAAACTCTTACTAGAAAGTAATGCTATTGCAAAACAAATAGACTTAGGAAAGTAAGCCACAGTTAATGGAGTCACCTTACCCTTGAGAGCTGGAGATGAGCTTAATCCTTCAGTGCATGACTTGTAGAAAACCCAAGGTGTTCATCAACAATTCTATGAATTTCTGGATCAGCTCTGACTCCATGCTCTTATTCTGCGAATTTGTTGAGTTTAGAGATGATCTCTTCATCACCTCTTGTGTTCCTTATTCTGTACCTTGTCAATACAATGGAGAAGCCAGCCTGCAGGCCTTCCCACCTTTTCTCTCTGGACACACACCCCATTCACACAAGGCATTCTTATATGTAGCCAACTTTGCTAGAGTTTTGGGGAGGTGAAAGTTATTTTATAGAGACTGCAAAAATATGAACACAATAGTTGCCGTCCTTGTCTTTAAAAACCAACCTTGTCTTTGTTTTTTTTCCTGCAACAATTCACACTCCAGCTGCCCTTTCCCCATTCTCCCCTTCCTTGTGTGCCCATTCTTATAAGAGAAAAAAAAAAATCCCCTCATTCTCCTATAGATAATACTTTAGCCCTATCAGAAACTTATTAGGTCATTTCCATGGCAAATGATAGAAAACCCAATTCAGACTGGTTCACACAAGAGAAGTGGTTAAGTCTTATGATTTATAAACCCAGGGCTAGATCTAATTTTGGGCATGGGTGGATATGGGAGCTCTGCCATGTCAGTGGATCAGCTTTCCTTCTCTCAGTCTGCCGGCTCCTTCTCTCTGATACCGGCTCTCTCTCAAACGCCTTTTGTTCTTTGTTGCACGATGACTGCACTAACTCTTTACACCATCAAACATGCAGCACCAACTGGAAGAGTCTTCCTGTCCCCTTCCAGATGTCTCAGCAGCCTCATTTGATTGGCAGTGAGTGAGTCACATGTCTATCCCTTGGCCTGTCATGTGGGCATGCTCACTGGTTGGGCTGAGTTTCCATCATCCCTCTCTGGAGCTCTGGGGGTGGGGTTAGCTTGGCTCAAACCTTGTGGAAGTTCTAAGTGGCTCCTCAGAGGAAAGCCAGCTATGAGTGCTCCAGAAAGATGAAATATCCAAGAACAACAGCCAGAAAACAGCAATATCTGGTACGTGCATGACCCACACCCCATAATCAGCTTAGGGCCTCACTTTGAATATCTAAAGACTCCCTGAAGTTCTAAAATGACGGCATGTACATGCCTGCCCAATTAGGTCTGTTGACAAAGGCCATCCTCCTACCCTCTGATAGTTTACAGTGGGAAGGCTCATTTTTATAAATACTCTGTGACAGCCTGCACGTGCCAGAAATGTTCTATATCTTTATGGGAGTGGTGACATGGGCCTATACATAGGTAAAAAACCATCATGCTGAAATACTTTAGGTGTTTCCAGTTTACATAATAAGTGCTATTATGCTTTAGTTAATTTTAATTTCCTGCAAGATAACCAGCAAATGTCTCTGTGATTTTGAGAGCAATAGCCAAGCCTGTTATCATCAGTCTGCCTGTATACCAAGTCTTGTTCACCCAGAGGTGAAGACAGCCTAGCTAAGGTCCTCAGGGTAGGAAACCCAGTATATGTTGGGGGTCAAGTCCTAATTGGTATTAATATGCGTTTATTTGCCTGAAGTCTTTTCTGAAGCGTAGCCTTCAGAAAGTTAGTATATTGACGTAAGAAACACTTAAAGACTGAGGACAACCTCAAAGACGATATCTATAATTTAGGCTTCTAAACATTTCTCTAAATTATTCAGGTGAACATATCCAAGGCGGAATGCTAGTTTGCTCTATTGTAGAGTGATTAGTTGTCAGTGAAACAATCACATCTGATGTTTCTTTAGTGCAGAGTATAATAGACTTAGAATTGGAAGATCCATGCACTAGTCCCACCTCATCCTTTACTAGCTGTGTGGTTTTGAGAAAATCAGTTAATTGTGCCTGAGTTTCAGTTCCACATCTATAAAATGAAATAATGATAGTAAAGTTCCCGCTTTCAGGGATGTTCTGAGAAACAGAGATGACATGCACAAAGGTTTTTTTGAAATGGTAAAATTTAGTTATTATGCTGGTCCCCACTGCCTACTGCCTTAGATAAGATTAATCATGTTCTTCTTCTTTTTTTTTCCCCAGTGCCTTTTTTGAACTTCTCTTCTTAGGCACTCTATTGAATAGATTTTTCTCCTCATAATTACCTCTAAGATTAAGTAATTCCCAGGAGCTGGTCCAGCAGCCCCTTCCATTTTGCCAATACATCAGAGCTCCTTGCCTGAATTTTATCTTACATTTCTTAGATGCTTTATCTGTATAGCTTCTTCTGTCTTTCTTGGACTTGTGCAGTTAAGTCTCCTAGTTCACTCTACTTACAATATTACTCTTCTTTGGAATCTCATTATCAACTCTGGCCAACCTGAGCCAGGGCAGAGTTTCTTGATTTCTCTTCAACTGTTTCAATTACTGTTTTGACTGTTCAAACACAATGAATAAATAAGGAATAATTGTTGGTACAGAAAAAAGTGCAATTTTCTTTCTGAAAGGTGGGATCATTCTTACTATTTTAATAAGCTCCTGGAGAGAATGATGAGAGGGGAGATTTTATGAGAGTTATAAGAAAATTTGAGAGATTAGCTAATCATCTTCAGTCTATGTATAGAGTGTAGATGTATAGATAGAGTAAATGCCATGTAGACTGCATTGTTTTAGGTACTTTACTTATATTTCTTATCTACTTTCATCCTCACCACCATTCTACAAGTTAGCTATTGTTTTCTCCCTTTTATTCATGTTGAAAGTGAGCTTAGCTTGATAATGTCACAGGGTAGGTTACGTGGGAGAGATATATTTGCATAAGAGATGCATCCAAATCCAAAGCTGGTGCCTTTTCCAAAAGATGTGCTTTAGTGCTTCTCATCTGGTGGAGTTTGGTTGTTCTCCAACCAGGTAAAGATAAGAGATACGCTTTGGTAATAGAATACTGACTTGTTAGCCATATGGCTTACATCCAGGATTTTTATATGTCCTTTTAACTAGAGTATAAATCAGGAAGGAAGGAACAAAAGAAGGAAAATTATCACTTTTTTCCTGCTTCTACTGACTACTGCTCAAGAATAATGATAATTTAAAAAATACCAGTCCTTTTTAGACTCAGCAGCTCTTCACTTTGTAAGTTATATAGATGTCTAATCACCATGTTGTACATCTGAAATTAATGCAATTTGTCAACTCTAATAAAAAAATAAAAATATCAGTCTTACAATTGCTTCCATAGGAATGTGTATTACTTTTTATAGATGATACACAGAAAATGAGTTATTCAACATAAGGATGGACCACCAAGCAAATAATAGAAGTTAACCTTAATTGTGATGTGTAAGACCAAAATTGCCAACTTTTAGGACATTAAGGATCTGGATTCAAAAGCTTTTTAAGACACTATAATTTTATAATATAATTAACTATTGAATATTAATTTAATTGTAATCAAATTAAAAACTTGGAGAAGATAATCTAAGTATGTGCTCATGGGGACACGTTTGTTTTTACAAGTTTGCAAACCCGAACAGCTAGAACGACACAGTCATCAACATTTGAACAAGCTAATGTTAACATGGCTAATATTATTGACATGTTGAGATATACCCAGGTACTTATTTGTTAAATTTGCATATCACTAGGAAAAATGTGTAATTAAAAGTACACAAGAGAGCTTCCCCTCTTTGTTTCTTCTTTTGGAAAAGCAGACGTTATGATTCACTATGAAGTTAAAGAGACTCCTTTCCCTAGACTCTGAGGCCCCAGCAGAGTATTAGTAGGTCAGAGAATGACTCAGATTTACAGTCCAAACAAGTTCCTATTCTGAGCAGCTGTGAGCATCAGCTTTCACGTCTCTGCTGTTGAATCATAATAGCTACCACTACATTTCTGAGACTTTTTTATCCCCTTTCACCTGTGACTCCCCAGATTCATCACTCAAGATTAACAAAATATAACACACAAAGATCAGAGGTCGGCTTTGAAATATAAAGGCATTATGTCCAAATGTTAAAAGCAAGGTCAGCAATAAATCACATTGGAAAGAAGCAGAATGTCATAAACACAAGACAAGAAGTAATAAATCATAATTCAGAGCGTGGAGCTCCACCATCCTAAGAGAACTGACTTTAAAGCAACAACAGTGGAGATTATGACAACAACTAACATAGGTCAGGGATCTGAGGTTTAGAAGAAAAAGGTCAGAATGTTCAGAGGTTCAGAGGAAAAGGCAAAGGGCAAAGGTCACAAGCCTAGACAGACTAACTAGGTATCACAGTAATGTGTTTGTTTATTGTTTTTCATCCTGGTAAATGCTATAATTATAATTAGTAGGCTTTTTGTTTGTTTGCTTGGTTCCTGAAGGTCATCTAGGAAGTGTGATACCAGTTATTAGAGGACACTAAGAATAAAATCTCATGTATACAATTAAAGATTCTCCTAATATCTTAGAGGCAAATACTGAAAATCTTTAAGTAGCAAGCGTAAATTTATGCAGTGTTCTTCTGCTATCACTTGGCTGTGCTGAAATATCATCCAGACTTCTTTCAATGTATGATAGCAAGTCACTGACACAAATGAAGGAATGATTTATTCTAAGTTAGAGATTAGCCACAACCACAATTCTAAGCGCCAGCTTTCTTGGTCAACTACAAATCTAATATTGGTTTAAAACTACTAATGACTATACATCATATTTTTCTTGTGACGAAACATAATTACAATACATTAATATTTATGAATCACATTGAGGGTCTCAGATGAAGTGAAGTGAGAAGCAAGTAAATAAATATTACATAAATAAGTAATTATATAAGCAATTGATGCCTCTCAAATTGTGGACTGTAAATATGAAAAAAAAACGAATTGCTTTACAGAACCTGAGCCCAGAGACAACACGGGAAGCGATCATAAACACAACATGGGATGAGATGAAGTGAAACAGAAAGAAGAAACGAAGGTCCTAATCTACCTAATTTTTTTACATATTGCTAGAGACATTCTGAACACAGTGCCAGCTCAACATAGTTAATTTAAGAAAAAACTAAAAGGTATGATCTTTGTCTATTATGTGCTCATATGCAGTCAGTGTATGAAAAAGACTTTTAATAGATTTAAAATGTTTGATGGCTAGTATAGTGAGGAAGAAATATATGTTGGGGTAATTCATTCTTTAACCCACATTCAGACAAGATGTAATTGTTACATACTGCAAATTTCCAAGTGTGATGATAAAACACTTAACTTTTGATTTTTTTTTAGATATAACAGTTTAATCTTTTATAAATAAAAAGGAAAATGGGGCAAAATGGGGCAATAAATCACACCCCTCTTCTGTCTTTTTAAACCACGGCTTCGGAAACTCAAGATTCAGATCATTTGGGGAGTTTAAAGATTAAAGCAAGAATCTAGTTTGCCATACAATACAAACCATTGGGGATGTCCTAAGATTACTTTCCTTCATCCACCAATTCTCCAGAGACTCATCTGTAACAATTAGGAGCAAAGATATTTTTCTTTTTCTCTCACTTGACTGCTTTAAAGTGACTTATGGTAAAATGCCTTAAGGTTGCCCTACAATTAAAGGCATTTTCTTTGTAGTTCTTCACAAAAACAACAGCAAAGGTATCATTCACATCCAAATGAACTTTGAATCTGGGCCCAAATCAAGCACTAAGGAATTCAGCCCTACTACATTGGCTTCTCTATACTCTTTTATATTGTCTGAATTTCCTACAATGGACATATATCACTTTTATAATTTAAAAATTCACATAAAGTTCAGTTCAGATCCCAAACTTGCTGAGGACCAATAGAAATAGGAAACTGGTTCGTGATCACAACTTGAGCTCTACAAGCGCCGTGTGGGAGTCTGTTTTGTCTTTAAGAACTATTCTTATGTTTAGTAGCAAACATTCTGGATGCTATAAGTGGACACTATTACTTTTTCCCCCCTTACTGATGAGCACTGAAGGATGTGTGTATTTACATGATTTTCTTCTGCAGGGAGGTTAAAAAATAAATGATCTAGCAGCTTTACAAACAATGTGAAGACTACTTTAAATAAATCTGAAGCTGAGTCTGCTCTGCACAGTGTTAAGCCAGCAGAAATTTTTGCTATGGGGAAACTGTCAGGCCTATCAAAGGAAGAGAAGATGAATGTCTGAACATAAAATTATTATTTTTAAGTGTTAAGAGAAGCAACACCGTCTCATAAATATTTGGGGAGATCAAAGCAGCATACTACAAGAGGCCTTGGATTTATCGCCAGCTCTGGTCTACAAGCACTGTGTCCTTGAGCCATTTACCTCACCTCTCTGAGCCTCTGTTTTTATCTATAAAACAGCAATGATAACAACAGTACCCACTTGGAAGGTTATGGAAAGGATTCAACTAGGTAAATTGCTTGTAGAACATCTACAAGCACATGGAAAGCGCTCAAATAAATGTTCACTGTTACAGAAACCTGTGTGGTCTTCTCCACTTGCATGACCTTGGTTCTGAATTGGAGGGCAGAGTCTGAATGTTTTGAAATCTATTCATGGCACTGTAGATTAGGCGGGATACACCAGGCTCCCATACCTTCATTCTTAGAGTTTCATTGGAAATTACAACCTTCAACCAGTAGAGCCCTAGAATGATGCCACCTAAATGGTTGCTCATCCTAGAGCAAGGGGGACTTCTTGTACAAAATGGGAGAGCACCTGTGCTTGTGTTTAAGGTTCTAGGAAGGCTTCCTAGAGGGGAACCTGTGTTCTACTGGAAGATAAGAATCTGCTTAGGTTAATGGCAGACCGTTCCCAGATGTTCACTGGGAGGAGAGGGTGGTTAGCACCTTGTCCCACGCTGATTTCTCACGACCACCCTATGCAGCAGGTACTGTTTTAATCTCTGGAGACAGCTGAGGCTCAGGGAGGTTAATAAGTTTCTCACACAACAAGTAAATAGTAGACTGGGCACTCCCGAGTGTAACCATAAATGGGAACATCCATTTATTTGAGGAGAAAACATAGCCTCACCCCTTTTAAAATGGTGGTGGTGGTAATTCGGGGAGAATAAACCCTCTGAGGGAGAGAAGAATAGGAGGAAAAATTCAGCCAGAAATTTCTTTCCTTGGAGAGCAGAACCAACCATAACTGCCCCAGAAGCAAAGCCAGAGCTGTCAGACACGAGGGTGAAAAAAACAATTTTTCAGGGAATCTGAGGAGAAGTTGTGCTTTCAGAAGGTGTAAGCCTTGTTTCTCCCTCCTCCCTTCTAACCTTTGTCACTGGGAAATGAAATAGTTTTGGTCTGCAAGCTGTCACCAGGGAGTGAGTGAAGCAAGACTTGGTAATAAACAAGAGCAAGTGCCAGAGCCCCAGCCAGCCTCTCCAAGGCCAGACTGCCAAGGAAACCTGATGTTGTGACAGCAAGGTCCATTCAGCATGGCCAGTGGTCACTGAGGAGTGACACAGGAGGATGGCCAGGTCGATCCCCCTCTATCCCCCCTCTCACGGAGGCGAACAGTGCAGCCTCCTATTAGTGAGGTGTATAAGGCTTTTAAAATCCTCCAGCCTGGGTGTTCTAGATACTCTTGGAAATAAGAAAAAGTGTGTGTGTGTGTATGTATGCACATTGTGTACACATGCACACAGTTTTCTAGAGAAAAGGTCTTTCAGCAAATTTCCAAGAGCCCAACCACTTCATTGGAAAAACCACATTCAGGAGAAACACATACTCTGATCTTCCAGAAAAGAACACCAAGCTCACCACTTTATTTCTGGAGCAACTGAGCCCAGGCTATCAGCCCACTTTCCTCTTACAAAACCCTAAGGCACTTAAGAAAGACCACAGGGGGGAAAAAATAACTCAACCCCTTTTCTCATCTAAACCTAATCCTCCTTAAACCTCGCCTGACCCAGGCTACCAGGAATCCTGCCAGTGCCAAATGATATGATGTTTATTCAGCTCAGGTCTTAGCCTGCTGCTCCTGAGCCACAAAATCAAAGGGGAACGTTTCAGCTGCCACCTGCTACGGAATGGGTAAACAAGGGCCAGTCAAGAAAGGAGGGCCAGTGTTTGAGGACAATGCCTTTGTGTAGTTCTGGCTGAAATAAGGGCACAGCTTCTAAGGAACAGACTTGAGACATGCCCAGATGTGGTGCCAAGTCGTTCAGGAGCCTGGGTACAGCTGTTTCTACTGCACCCTTTGCCCTCTGGTGGCCTCTCAAATCACAATAGAGTGCCAGTGACACTGTGCCCCCCAGGACAGAAGTTTGCAAAGTTACAGTTTGTGAACCAGTTAGGATTGTGTTGGAAGAGCATTTTCCAAATTATTCTCTGAGGTTTGGATATACAAGGGTGATGTGGAGCTGAGAATATATGGCCTGGCCCCCATTTTACCAGAGCAGCTGTTTTGATCTGGTTTATATCTGGGGGATCAACATAATTTTTTTTGATGGGGGAGGGGAGTTCTGTTGCTAAAACCAGAATGTTTGGAAAGCGCTCCTGTAGTATCAGATTTAACGCATTCTTACCTGAGAGGGGTTTAAATGAAATAAATCTTTTAGATCCTGAGATCCAGCAAGCTGGTTTTATTCTCAATTTTCTCTGTTTCCCTTTTCTGAACAAATGCCTCCCTATAATGCTTTATACATGTGTCTGAATCATGTTTATTCTCTCTGTAATAATAACCTTGAGAAGACTAGCTAACATTTGTTTAGTCAGGGCCTGTCGTGTGTCATGGGACATGCCAAGGGTTCAAGTGCATTATCTCACTGGGCCTACTGCAGGCTTTTGGGTGGATGATAATTTTCCCCAGCTCTCAGGTGAGGACAGTGAAGCAGAAACATGTCATCGACAACAACAAACACAACAATAACAACATCCACAGCAGAAGTTTGCCTCAGTGTACCCAGTGCTCGTAAAGGATGGTCCAGAACTGTAACCCAGGTCACTTGGAGCCTGAGTTTGACTCAGTGTACAATGTCACCCCTAATGTTTAATGAGCAAGGTGTGTGTGTGTATGTAAATTAGATGTAAATTATTTACACATCTAAAAATAAATATGGTCAATAGAGAACATCTCAAAGTAAAAACAGGAAGAAAAAAAAATCATCCATCGTTCCTCCATTTCAAGCCCAGCAACTGTTAATGTTTAGGCATATTTTTTCTAGTCTATTTTCATGCATAATTTTTAGTTCAGCACATTTACAGCAGCTATGATTGTCTGCATATTTTATTTTGCTTTTGTGACTTAATATGATAACATAATAGGATGATTTTTTAATAATGTTTTAAATTCTCTATCATTTTTACCGGCTAAAAAATGACATCTTGCCCTGGCTGGTGCAGCCCTTTAGATTGGGTGCTGGCCTGCGAGCCAGTGGGTTGCCAGTTGGATTCCTGGTCAGGGCATGTGTCTGAGCTGCAGGCCAGGTCCCTGGGTGGGGGCGGGAGAGAGGCGACCAATTAATGTGTCTCGCACATTGATGTTTCTCTCCCTCTCCTTCTCCACTCTTCTCCTTTCTCTAAACATAAATAAAATCTTTAAAAAAATAAGTGGAGCAATTCAGTTTAATAAGTGTTTACTGAGCACATAATATGTTCCATATCCTATGCTAGACCCTAGAAATACTGTTATTTTCTTCAAGAAACTAAGAATCTAGTGTGGGGCAAAGAAGATAAATAGATAACTATGTAGTTATAATAATAGCTAATCCTACCAAACATATACCATGTTCCAGGCACCATTCATATGAATAAACTCAATGAATTCTCATAGCAGTCTTATAAATAGGGACAATCTCTCCATTCTTTTAATAGATGTCAAAACTGAGGCATGTCTTGCTAACAAGATGGTATTTCCAGGTGTGGAAGGTAGAATACTAGCTCCCTGAAGATGTCTACCTTCTAATCTCCAGAACTTGCAAATATTATTTTACATGGAAATTACTTTTAAGGTAAAATGGTAAAAAATGGAATGTTACCTTACATGGCAAAGGGATTTCACAGACCTGATTAAGTTAAGGAGCTTGAGAGAGTAAGAGTATCCTGGATTATCTGTGTGGGCCCAATGTAAACAAAAGGGTCTTTATAGGAAGGAAACAGCAATACAGCAATGTCAAGGTCAGAGAATAAGACATGAACTTAGAGGTGTGTGTGTGTGTGTGTGTGTGTGTGTGTGTAAGAGAGAGAGAGAGACTTGAAGATTCTACACTGTTGGAGGATCGCGCCATGAACCAAGGAATGTAAGGTGGTCTATCAAAGCTGGAAAAGGAAAGGAAATAAATTCTCCCCTGGAACCTCCAGAAGGAACGCATTGTACTGACATTTGATTTTAGTATTTTAGACTTCCAGAGCTGTATGATAATAAGTTTGTGTTGTTCTAAGCCACTAGATTTGTGATAATGGGTTTTTGATGATGGGAGCTATGTTATAGCAACCACAGGAAACTACTGCATTTTGCTATGTGTAATGCACGCTTTTTGCCCACATTTTTGAGGGGAAAATAAGGATGCGCATTATACATGGGTAGTATCTGAAATCCCATTATCTGTTCTTGTGTTTTGTAATTATTTGTTATATAACATTTCTTGTACCATAATATGTTCAAAAAGAAATGCTAAAATTCCTTTATAATACAAAAACCAAGTATCTAAATAAGTAAAAATTGAATTAAAAAAGAAAAATGAAAGGTTTTTTCCTGAAAGTTTGGGCCAAAAATATGGGTGCACATTATACATGGCAAAATATGGATAATACACCAGGATTCAAACCCAGGCAGTTTGACTATGGAGCCATCAGTCTTACCGAAGGCCACATATGCTGGGCGAGGCCGTTGACTATTCCCGTGTGCAGTGCGAGCCCAGAGGAAGGACATGTAGCAGAGCATTAGGGAAGAAGAGGCAGTATCAGGAAGATGACAACCTGACTCTTTGAAGCTGGGCCGGAGCTGTGAAGGGGGTGGAGGAAGGAAGGAAGGATGAGGAATTGGATTAACGTAGGAATATATCCATGATATAATAAGAAAAAAATTCTAATATTGTGTATAGTAGTTTTCCACTTGTGTTTAAAATGTATAAGAGTATATATTTATCATTATACATGCAGATGATATAGTCCCATAGTTATCTCTGGGGAGTGTGATTGTGGGTAAATATAAAGGGACATTGTCACTTTTTACTTATGCATTTTTGTATTTTATATAAATCTCTCCAGACATGTATTTTGGGTTAAAATATTTCTATAAAATAAATTAAGTCTATATGATATACTATTTTTTTAATTGTAGAAAGTAATATGCGTCATGGGATGGAAATCGTTGTGCATAAGCTTTGTGCTTCTGTAGGATGATTTCCTTAGTATAGAAAATTCCTGGAGATAGAATTGCTGAACCAATGGACAGAAACATTTGGAAGACATACAAATTATAAAACGACAGAGGTGGTATGCAGTCAGTAAGCCAAAATGAAATGTATGAGGGGAGAGGGGACATGTAACCGGGTGAAGAGAAGATGTGATAGTTGCGAGAGGAGCGCTCTGAATGCACCACAGGCGCCCGCCCCCGTCCCGGGAGAGAGCACGGGCACGGAGAGAGATACTGGTTCCTGCCGAGAGGTCAGAGGAGCCGTTCTCGATGCCAGCACAGAAGACCGTCAGATTCCCAAAACTACATAGATCCACATCTTCTCCCCCTCCTCGGCTGCAAGAAGGAACTGATGAGAGAAAGAAACAGAAGAAACAAAGAGCAAAGAATGTCATATTACTGAGGAAGACTTCGAGGGCAAAACTGAGGAAGAAAAGAAATGACAAAGGTAATGGGATTTGCCTGCTTTGACTCCACAAAACGAATAAAGGTGGGTGGCTCGGTAAGTGTCTGTGCCATAAATGTGTCTCAGTAGAGGAAGTACAGGCAGTACAAGAATTGAAAAGCTGGATTCAACAAACCTTTGGATTTAATTGCATGAGAACTGAAATGTTGAGGAATAATTTTTTCCCTTCATCTTGATCAGCAGAGTGGATTTTGTATTTTGTATTTTATATGCATCAAAAATAGGATCACAGTCCTTCCTCTTTGCAAAGCAAGAAACTTTTATCTATGATGTGTGCCGTTCACTTACCTTGCCTCAAAAGGGGCAAGATTAAATATTACATTTTTTTTTTTCCTTTTCGGAAATGCCATTTGGGGCAATCATCAACCCCATTTTGGGTCCTTATTCCTGTAGAAGCTGTATATGCTTTCTCCTTGGATGCTCATTAGGACTTTTTAAAACACATAAAGGTAATTCGGATGTGAGTTTCTCAAACAAAGCAATGTTTCTAAAAAACATTAGAGGAAGAAGACGTGACAGTTGTCTGCTCACATGTGAAGGCGGATACATGGTGTGGGAGTTGCTAGGGCGGCTACAGCAAACTACCCTGGGCTGGCGGCTTACACAGCAGAGTTTTATTTTCTCACAACTCTGGAGGCTGGAGGTAGAAGATCAAGATGGCAGCAGGATTGGTTGCTCCTGAGGACTGTCTCCTTCATTTGTAAATGGCCTTCTTGTCTTCGCATGGCCTTTCCTCTGTGTATTGTCTGTGTCCTAATTTCCTCTTCCTATAAGGACATTAAACAGATGGGATTAGGGCCCACTCTGATGACCTCACTTTAACTTAATTACTTCTTCAAAGACCCCATCTGTCTTCAAGGAAGACACCATATGCTAAGGTACTGAAGATTAGGACACATGTTTTTTTTTTTGGAGGGGGGTGCCTAATTCAGCACATAACACGTGGAAAAGAAGGCTCACAGGGGTGTCCAGCCTGCAGCCTGAAGGCTGCATGTGGCTCAGGATGGCTATGAATGCAGCCCAACACAAAATTGTAAATTTACGTAAAACATTATAAGATTTTTTTTGTGACTATGTATGTCACAATGTATTTAATATGTGGCCCAAGACAACTCTTCTTCTACCATTGTGGCCCAGAGATGCCAAACAGTTGGACACCCTTGCGAGGAATGAACCAATACCAATCAGTGAAGAGAATTTCTGTACACCCTGGGAAGGCAACTTTGTAATATTTTAACATTTCCCCTAATGGAACAGAGCTAGAGAATGAACAGGATGCTTGCGCTGGTTACAGGCTCACTCTATTCTCAGCTCCATCCCAGTGCCTGTCCAGGTCGGTTGCGATGGGCCACGTGCAAAATGCATGCACCTTGTTGTGACCTTTGCCTTTGGAAACATAAATCTAAATCTTGTTTGAACAACTGCATGACTTTTTTCCAGTGCCCACCCTGTTCCCGTGTTGTTTCAGCAAGCTATCTTCAAAGACAGCACAAAGGGGAGAAAATAAATCATGAATAGGAAAGAATTTGCCTTCCTTCCCCTCCCAACAAAAGCTCCACTGTAACCTCTGTGTGTCCTTCATCTGTCCTTGTTCAGACCACAGTCTTCTACTCTTAGAGCGGGTAAAGAGGGTGAGGCTGGAATCCTGAGCTTTTTCTTAATGTTAAAGTACATCACCAATAAAGAGGTTTATAGAGTATAAATCAGGAGTGAGCTGACTTTTCTGTAACAAGCCAGCTGGTAAACATTTTAGCATAATGGGCCACAGGATTGCTTTTGTGACAGCACAGCTCTACCAGGATGAGCTCCAAAGCAGCCACAGAACCAACATCTTAAAAAAAAGCATCGTTGTGTTCCAATAAAACTTTATTTACAGAACAAGCAGTGGGCCAGTTTTAATCTATGGGCTGTAGTTTGCTATAATTCAGAAAAATTGAATATATTTAATAGGGAGAACAGAAGTATGTAGTAAGCCTAGATGGATCAACTATGGATTGTTCTAATTTCTTTGTTGATTTATTTAATAAATTATGTATTTGTGAGAATAAATCATAATCTGGTTCTTTCTCAACACTATTTGTCCATTTTTATTATAAAAAGGAAAGCTCTAAAAATTAGTTTAATAGTAGCACATTCCTGAACCTGAACTTTAGCTTTTAAAAAAGTTTTTGCTACATAATGCTTAGGTTAAATGTCACAAAAATGACAATCGCATGCTGTAAGTACAAAGTGAGGGACAGAGAGAAAAGTCAGGATTTAAGTTCTGAAGAGCTGATGTTCCATTCTGTCATTTATTCAACCAATATTTGTACGTGCGCGGTGTGCAAGGCACTAGAAGGAGTGGGTGCTGTGGATAACTCCAGGATGAAATAGACTCGAATACTATCTTGCAAGTTTCTAGTGTTTCTCTCCAAATAAAGTGAGAATGAAAACCTACTCCACCATAGTGATTCATTTAGAGGGCAGCGGGTGACTAAGTTAAAACAGGCCGAGTCTTCCTGTGGAATTTGAATCTAAAATCCATGGCTGGAAGAGCATGGATCTATTTCAGTAAAGAGAGGGTTCATTGATTCCAGCCACTGAGCTTCATGAAGTTACTCTTTTTCCAAGCTTGTTTGGTTTGGGAAGGAGACTAGTAAGCAATAATGTTGAAAGAATAGGTTGGGGGTCAGCTGTGGTGAGCCTTCAAAACCAGGGGGAGGAGCCTGAATTATACCCTGTGGATAAAAAATGTCCTGTGATACTGTAACTGACTTGAATGGGTTCACAGTAAGCCAGATGAACACAACGTCCCCATCTGTGAGGTGCT
>PVJI01008326.1:0-72032 GCA_004026765.1 Micronycteris hirsuta | reverse complement strand
TCATATCAAACCATTTTAATTGTTCACAGAGAAAAAAAAGGGCCGTGAAGATTCTCAGTGTGTTTTCTCATGAGCAAACTTGAGTAGCAGGAAGAGACAAAGCACACCATGCCCACTGCTGTGATATAAAATGACTGCCTTCCCTTTGCATAATCTGTAAATGATAGAAGAGTTTTATTGACTAATAGAAATTTAAAATGAAAGTGATGAATCAAATAAAAATGCCTGCTCTGCACTGGGAAATCAATTAATATTTGCTAAAAAATAAAAGAATAATGAATAAAATTTTAAGGAGAATATTTCTGGTAGCAAAGCAACATGGGTATTTCAGGTATTATGTTCAAAGTTTGAATTTAAGTCATAAAAATGAGAATTTTAAAAGTCTAAATAGTTTCTACCTCTAGCAATTATTTTGTCTTTTTCCAATGTGCTTTATTACTTCCCCTCCATATTAGCTCTTAAAATGATTCATGTAGGTATTTACTTGTTTAAGTATTTTTGCCTGGCTCCTCACAAGAATATAAACTTCATTAAGCCACAGAAGTTGTGAGTCTGTTTTACTGCTATTTTTCCAGCGTCTTGAACAAATCATAAGTACTCAATAAATATTTGTCCTCTCTCCCTTTTATCAATATTCATGTGACAGATTCCAAGATGCCTGAATCTACTTGGGTTATAATATTATGTGACTCTCAGTTTTTTCATTGAGATTTGACTATTTCTGAAGACTTACTTCATTCACAGAGCAAAATGTACATTGGACTTTCTCTCTACCCCCTTTTTGCCTGGTAATAAGTCTCTTGTAATCCGTTTCCAGACAATATGTGAGATATATGACTGTTTAATTATGTAGATACAAGATAACTATCATAGTTGAAGATTATGCCCACAAAGGGCTGAATGATCATTCAGCTTCATCATGGAGAAGGAATTCTAGAATGATCCATTCCAAACCTGCCTGTGCCTCAGAATCAACCAAGAGGGGTTTATTTAAAAACAAAACCAGTGGGACAAATAATAAGTTATATAAATAATATGTTATATGTTGTATGATCTGATAAAAAGAAATAAACTAAAGAAGGAAGAAAAGAAAAAAAAGCAGGAAAGATGAATGAGGACAGCTCATTGTTTCTTGTGCAGGCCAGGCCAGGAGTGGGAATTTACATACACTACTAAAGACTTCCACACAAGATGGTGGACAGTTGAGTTGAAAGCATGGGAAGAAGGGCACTAAAAGGAGATAAACATAAAGTTTACCATTAAAAAAAATACAAACCTCCAAATACCCTAAGACTTTTTTAACAAAATAAAAGATAAAAACACATTATACAAAGAAACACAACAAACATACCTCATACCTATAAGAAAATATATGACAGTATCGCTTGTACAACATCTCTTTTCTGACTTTTTTCCATGAAACCCCATCTAAGCAGTGCACGCCAGTGGCCTGGCCTCCCCTCCCCCCCAGATTTGTCTCTGATAACATTGGGCCAAGCATGGACTTTCTTGAAGAAATGGCTGGTTTCATGACCAAGGCAGGGAATTAGGACATCTCAATGGGTCGAAGGGCAAACAGACTTTCAATGCCATGTCGAAGGCCATGGCTGGCAGGGACTACTGTCGGCTGAGATAACAATTAGACACGAAAAAGAATAGCAGAGAGTGTAACACAGTAGATCCATTGGACATGCATGAGTACATAATAGCACTCACAAAATCCAGAAAATTCTCATTTTTTTCACCATTCAGAGGCCATTAAACCAATTCCTCAACTTGAAAATTGGTAATTAAAGGGAAAGAAGCAAGTAGTTACTGAGAACTGAATTTCAGGATAACCAGATGCCCCTGTTGGCAAGGAAAAGGTATTTAGAAGAATTCTAGTTAATAAATGTATAAGAAATTATATCTTTTTTAAAATTCTAATGAAATTAATTTTAAGACAAAAATTGATGTTAAAACCACTAGGTAAATGGGTGACTGGAAATAAGCACAGCACTAATTCTAAAAGGAGGAAAAAAAGAAAAAAAAGAGAAACTGACTAAATTCAGCTACTATTTTGAAAGTTAGAGCCCTGGCTGGTATGGCTCAGTAGATTGAGTGCTGGCCTATGAACCAAAGTGTCGCTGGTTCAATTCCCAGTCAGGGCACATGCCTGGGTTGCAGGCCAAGTCACCAGTAAGAGGCACATGAGAAGTGACCACACATTGATGTTTCTCTCCCTCTCTTCCTCTCTCCTTTCCCCTCTCTCTAAGAATAAATAAATAAAATCTTAAAAGAAAAGGAAGTTAACCCTAATGATAAGCTAGTAAATATACTCTATTAACATTGCTTGAAATGACAAACTGATAGCTTTTAGATTTTCACAATTAGTGTTGTATCTCCTTGTGTAAATTAAATTAACATGATGTTCTCATCTGTGATTAGGATCCCAGTAAAATCCTCCACGTACCAACTTCTTTGGGGACCACAATTCATACTCTCCCTGTGAAAGTCCAATGGTAAAACTTCACCTTCAATCTTCACCTTAACAATCGGCAAAACCCAGTGCTGGGGGATGTGGAAAACCTCTACAATCCTTCCAGACATCAGTCGACGCTGTTTGGTGCTTTGTGTAGCGAAAGCACGCTAACTAACAACTGCTGTGTCTCGTCCTGGAACAGGGACTGCACACCAGCGGCATTTTAAGAGTGAGCTACATGCACTTGGTGGTACAAAAGGCAGTGGGATAAGAAATTGCTGCTGCGGGCAGCACCGACGGCAGCCCCGCAGAGCAGGCCCCCACAGCTGGCCTGGGAGACGATGACGCGGGGATAAAGAAATTTGGAAAATCAGTTCTCAGGAATGCCTGTGTCCCAACCTTGCTTTTGTTGCAGATCCCACTCAGAAGGCCCAAAGTTGAGCGTTCTCAGACCACCATCATTGACCTGCGCGCTGGTCCTGCTGCGAACAACCGAACATTCTAATTAACAAAGATACTCTCCTCTCGCATCCTTCTTTCTAAATTTAGGCTATCATATTAATCTTCTATACTCTTGCATTAATTTTGGTTCTTCAACTCTGGACAGTCCCTGTTAGTCCCCATTAGGTTGCCATGCCAACTGCCTCTCCTTCATCCTTCCATCTTCAGTCACCAAGGTTTTAAATTCTATGTTATTGAGCTTAACATTTACTCCTTATCTTTAGCCATATCTAAATCTTTCCTGTTTGATCTATAGGTTTTCAGCAGTCAGTTTTAGATGTCACTTTGGCTAGACCACATGGGCAGATATTTGGTCAAATGAAGGTTTGTCACAGGATGTCACTGTGAAGGTTTTCCCTACAGAAAGAAAACATTTGTATCAGTAGACTTTGAGTGAAGCAGGTTACTTTCTGTAATGTGGGTGGGTCTCATCCAATCAGTGGAGGAAAAAAGATGGGGGGCCCTGCAGGGGAGAGGAATTCCAGGTGCCTGGGCCTCATCCCAACCTCGGCTCTTTCCTGGTCCCCAGCTTCCCTGCCTGCCCTGCATACAGCCGACTTGCCAGCCCAGTGGTCATGTGGGTCAGTTCCTTAGAGTTGATCTCTCTCTCTCTGTCATTCTCTCTCTCCCCCACCTGCCTCTCCCTCTATCTCTGATATTTTATTCAAATTTAGTGTAACTGACAAGTAAGCATGGCAATATTTTTGATACATAGTCTAAGCACAAAGCACGTTCAACCCATCAGAACATCATTTATCTCTAATATTGGGCCCATTTCAGTCATAATTTTTGGTAAAATATAACCCAAAATAGCAATAAATACAAAGCTTTCAAGAAAATTTTAGGAGTGTATCAATCACATGTCTACAGTCCAGGCGAAATATAAATGATATCCTGCATCACCTATCATAATTCAAGGTCATCATAACTCCTTCAGCCATGACAATTGAATGCCTCACTTCACAGCATCATAATAATTCTTCATGATCTGGTTTAATTCCCTCCCCCAAATAGTGCTTTTCATAAGCACAAGAACTCCTGGTTGGTCTTTATTCAGTAGCTGGCACTGTCTGCGTCTCATCGAGAGAACACCAGACAACGCAGGGAGCCCACTCAGAGACCCTGTCCTCTCCGCTCTTCCTGCTGTCACCACCAGTGAGCCGCGAGGTTCCAGCTGAGGCTCCAGGGGCCCAGCAGCCAGGGTCCTGTGCCATGTCTGAGGGTGACACACAGACCTTAAGCGCAAACCCTCTGGAAAGCAGAGTGGAGTTTTCATGGTTTCAGGAGACAAAGATGAGAAGAATGGCTGGGGGTGGGGGAAGGGGTGAACCAGGAAACTCTCCTGGGCCCCAGAGGCAAACCTTGGAGAACCAGAGTCATTGAAGAGACAGACAAAGCCCAGGCACCCATCAGCCACATGTGATGACCAATTGGTGAGGCAAGCCAACCTGTGACTCTGGGTGGATGTACACAGGACACTTTCCAGTTTGATCTCCCTCTGTGGATGAACACATGGCTTCTCCTGCCTCATTAGGCAGCTACTGAGAGGAAGCAACAGCCACTCGTACAACCCAGGGCAGATGGCCAGCTAACCCTCTTCTCCAAATGTGCACAGGGCATCTCAGCACACCACCCAGCTCTCAGAACCCTACAAGCTTGACCCCTGGAGCCCACAGGGGGGACGGGCTTCAGGAGGAGACTTAAGGGAGCCCCTTCCCTGCTGCGTCAGCAAGCATTGTCATCAGGGAATCCCTGACTGTTAGGGGAGGGGCTTCTTCACACTGAGAGTGGAAATACACGGTCTTTCCCAAGCCAAGGGCCCAACCTTAGAGGTTTATATCTTCTTTCTTTCAGGTGATGAAATTACGTTTTAATGAGATCAGGAAACATGTATGTGGTCATACAGCAACTGGTAGGTGTGACCATCAAACTTTGGTCTGCCTGGATTCAAAATCACACTTTTTCTGTTACAAAATAGTGCCTCACAAAGCTGCCAATATCAACTCATCATTGTTTCAAGTGTTGGAAAGTATAAGAATTTTAATCCTGGCCCCACTCAAAACCCAAGACCTAGGTAGGAACCTAGAAAGCAGCAGGAATGATCCAGCAGGTGTGGGGACGGAGGTGCTGACAGAGAGGGTCTAATGCTGAGGATCTGGGAGGACATGTGCGACAGGAGGCAGGTGGGACGGGGAGTGTGTGATGTGACAGGGATCTGTTAGAATAGGCTGGCTTATGCTGAGCAACAAATACCCACCCTCAAACACAGGGCCTTAATGACACACAGATTTATTTCTTTTCCATGGTCACCGTGGGTCAGCTTGTGTCCCACTGGCTTCCCAGGAGCTGGGACGATCCAGCAGCCATGACCTTGAAGTATTCAGATCACCAAGACCAGAGTGAAAGCCTTGGCTCCCACAGCCTCTTCAGGAAGACCATATGTACCTCCCAAGCACATCGAATTGGCTAAAACAAGTACTACAGGCACCCCTAACTCCTAGTGTGTGTGTGCGTGGGGTGGAGTCCTACTATATGCCTGCTGGGAGAAAGAGCCAGAGTCTCTAGAATATCTGTGAACAGCCCTCATGAAAGCTCACTTGAGTGTTGCTGTCATTGTCACCAAAGTGACAAAACCACCATCTGTATGACGTAAACAGTAAGAAGGAAAGTTGTCATGTATTGAATCCCTAATATGCAGGATGCACACTCCTGAGCCCTTTTATATTCTATATGATTGTCCCCATGTGTCAGGAAAGAATCCAGGACTCTGACAGATTGAGAAAAGGCTCAGACCACATATTAAGAACTTGTATGTAGCTTCTATGCTGCCTGGAGTCTTTGAAATGAGGGCACAACAAAAGAGAATAAATGTGAAGCAGGAAATGGAAAGGGGAGAGATAATGCAGAAGGAAGATCTGTGACTTTCTCAAAGGGAGGTTTGAACAGATAAGAGGGGGTTGCTAGGGTGGGAGTTCCTGCTGAGTTTGCTCCAGCCCTGAGCCCTCAGGCCTGGGGGTGGGGATGGAAGCAGTGACCAAGGCAGCCCTATTAATTGATGGTGAGTCTACGGAACAGCTTTGTTGCCACATGCCCAGAAATCACATCACCTTTATGTGCAAACGACCTGGCAAAGGTGACAGTCATCACAGGCAACTCCCGGGAGGGAGGGTTGTGTTCCTGTGTGGGGGCAGTGCCCCTGTGCTCTCTGCCAGGTGGCTGGCCTAGGGGGGAGGGTATGGCTGGGCTGCACATCACCCGCACACTCTAAAGTGAGGCCCGCACGCCCACCCACACACACACCTGCACACACAGAGCTCTCCTGGAGCCCACAAGCAGGTGTGGGAGGCGGGGCTGGAGTCCTCCCCATCGTCATCACCACTGGAATAAAACAGGAGCTAAAATCCGCCATGTTTGCAGGCTCAGCCGGTGACGCCCTGTCTCTGCCTGATTGTGGAGCCACCTGGGAGACAGATGATGGAGGTGCTCGGACAGAGCAAAACCTCAGCTCCATTCACAAAAAAGCAAGTGGAAAACCTGAGCAGCTCTTCGGGAGCAACGGGATTATAGGAACTCTGCCAACCCCGTTCCCGCAGGCCACCCCAGGCCTCGCCCCCAGGGGCCTCTCATCAGAGAGCACAGCCAGCCCCTGGAAGCCTGCACTGAGGAAGGAGATGAGCTGCTGGGACTGTCCCTCTACCAGACCTTGGAGGAGGAGACCAGGGGTTCAGAGGCCACCAAGAGGAGTGGGACGGAGGACGACAGGCCGGCGGCATAGACGCTCACTGGATCCCAGACAGGGTTCCGACGTTGTTGCCGGGGCACCTCGTGTCTCTTCTGCAAGTCTGCTGCTACGTGCTTCTGCCACGTTCCCCTGCAGCTGCGAAAGCCCGTCTGGGGTTCACCAGCAGGACTCGGGTGTGGCGGGACTGGTAGCAGTCGGGGAGGGTGGCTGGTTTGCGGGGAATCAGTGGACAACGTTTCAATGGGCACAGGGACACCGAGACACGGGTTGACACTATTCAGGGTCCTGGTCGAAGGACAAGAACTCACCCAGGAAACGGTCCCAAGGGTCATCTCTGCACAGTACCCCCGGGGTGGGCGAAGGTGCACAGCAGATTCTGCTTTGTTACTTCACAACTTGCTGAAATATTTGGATTTTTCACCACTTTCATAATTGTTTTTATAATAAGAATGTGGTAAAAGATAGGTAGCTGGCAACACCAATTTCACAGAACTCTGAAGTGTATGCTTTTACTGTGTCCTCTGCTGTCTCCAAACTAGGACCGACCTGCACGTAATTTCTCTGCCACAACCGCCAGCCCATGTGGGACAGTGTCACACACTCATTGGGCATTGCAAGCGCAGGGCAGGGCCTGGGGGAGGGGAGGTGGCCTGGCTGAAATTGTGGGCTTTGGGTGAGTCACCATGTGAGAGTCAACATCTCAAAAATAAGTCCGTGAAGGACAATGGTGGCCACATAATGCAGCGAGCCCCTGTCAGCACAGGCATTCCCGTGAGGGTGTGACATTGGAGCTCTCCCTGTGTGAAGTGCGTAAGGATAGACAGTGTAGTCGGCGGTGCGGCTGGTGCTGTGGAACCCCCTAGTCGGTGACAAGGCGACTGACCTGAAGTCGCTGAGTAAGACTGCAATGTGCTCTCCTTCCCCGTCAGCAAGCCCAGCCAACGTCCACTCCCAGTCCCCTCGCAACAGCCAACACAGCACCAGCAGACTGAACTCAGCTACCCCGCTAATTGCTCAGTTAATTGCTCTCATTTTTCCTACAAAAGGTAGGGAAATGGAGAAAGCCATGCTTTCAGTCTTATGTAACTTAGTCTCCAGTCTCTTTACCACAGTTCTCAGCAAACCGAATTTGACTCCACCTTCTTCCTCCGTCAACCCTGGTGGGGAGCTGGTCTTTGTATACTGAGGTATTGTTGGCATAATTATGCACATGATTGTTCTAGGAGAGGCAGCCAGCTCTGGGAAGGGAAAGGTTGGCCTCCTTCACAGATTTGTGCCAAAGACCTAAAGATTCCCACTGATCTCACAGGGACATCCTCCAGGGACACCTCGAGGACGGGAGAGGATCCACTTGAAACCTTAGAGAAGCACTTTTTGATCTCCAGAACTATGTTTTCCTTCTGCTCAGGGAACTTTGCCTCTCTCATTGTGCTCCTTTCTCTTCGTATGAAAATCCTACTCTTCACATTTCTTCCAAAAGATTAGATGGAGAAGTGCTGACTCATCTGAATTGCACACCAGCTCAGTCTCCTTCACACTATAACGCAACTGAAATAATGTTACAGAAACTGGGATGGAGGCTAGAGAAAACCTTACCACAGGCTCAGTGTATCCCCAGGAAAAGAAAACTATTTGGGAGTCTTATACCGATGGAACATTTAGGGCATGAGACCAGATGAATAATGTAGAAGAAACGATACTACACCTTTCCCTTCCCTGCCACGTGACCACCTCTCTCACCTATTGTGAACACCCACAAGCCCTAGGGACCATTTGTGACAGTGTCTCCCCTCACACCCTTCCTTTTCTGGGAGACCTCTTCCTGCCAATCTCCTGTCCGTGACAGCCCCCAGGCTCTTGCCAGTTCTGACCCACACTGGACCCCTCTAGCGCCTTCCTGTCTTGGTCATTGTTCATTGGTCTAGGGTTTAACACCTTGGCAAGCTGGACTAATGAAACAGCTCCCCTGGGACCTAGGAACTTAGGGTCCCCTTCTCCGGGGGTGAGAACAACAGGATGTGGATATCAGAAGTCATTATGGCCCCGTTCCCCACCACGGCTAAGAAACTTGTTCGGTAGATGAGAACTTAGCAAACTGAGAGGAACAGAAGCCCATACTGGAGACAGGAATATTCTGGAGGTGTCCAAGCCCCTGATTTTAGATGTTCTGAATGTCCAACTGTATTTCAACCCCTCATACAAATATATGAAATAACCACAGGTGCTTATAGTAAATCCATCCACTTTTTTCAACGCTTGAGTTGAAACTTAGCATTTGTAACCAAAATGGTTATAACTGTACAGAGACTGAAATGTTAATATCCCAATGGCCCCGCAATACACAGTGATTTGTGTTTGCGATGAACTTTTGATTGACAGCATCTGTCCTTTTACAACCGCCCTTCAGCTCTCAGCAAGATGTATGATCATCAGAAAGGAAGTTCTTTTTAGAAAAGTGACCCATATAACCTTTTTTTCTACGTAAGTCCTTCATGAGGTAAAAATGATATTGTCACAAATGTTATTGATGTGACCCTCAGAAAGCTGGAAGCAGATATTCCGAACCAACTTCTCAAGTTACACTTTTTTTTTTCACCCAAAGTTTTTTCTTACCCACTAACTTGTTTATAATATTCATGCTTCTGGTTTGAGGAACCACAACACATATATATTACAGTCACTGCAAAGTTAGTTCCAGAAAGTAGTCAATTTTGCAACTAGCTTAGCTTGTGTCCAATTTGGCTGGGGCTTGCTTCATCGCTGAAAATCTTGGGGGGGAGCTTATTTCAAGGGTGAGGGTGGCACTGGTCCCGGTGAACCACAGGTCACTTATCAGCCCTGTGTGTCCATCAGGAAAGAGGGCCAGACAGCCAGCCCTCCTGGCGCCAGCCATGCGTGTGACAGCCCCAGAGGCACTGTCACCGCTGCCCACACAGAGGCTCCTGTCAGGAAGTACGGCCGTCACAAAAAATATGCTGGCGGTGTTTAGAGCTGGGCGTCCACACCCTGGGACAGGCCATCTGCCCTCCCCATTCTCCTCACTCTCCATGAGACCAGCTGCCTTAAACACAAACAGAAGCAGAAACGGGGACCACTGGGGTAAATAAGACTTAGTGACTTTGATGCAGATGAAAGGGAACTGGAATCAGTTCACCTGAAGGGAGAGAGGGAACCTAAGCAGTACAAACACCTATCACCGACAAGGCTCACAGGACCATCCAGGTTCCGGCCGCTCCCGCCAGCTCTGGCTTCCGTGAGAGTACCATCTTGTCTGAATTGAAATGACAGATACATCCCCGAGGAACTGACTCAAAGACATTTTATTTAAAACAAACCATTGTATTTTTCTAACCTGACGAAAGTTTTTTCAGGGGGAAAGAAAAGCCAAGTTGAATCGGGCACTGTTGTTAAAATGGATTTTCTCCAAAGCAATTTCTCAAACAATTAGACATGTGGAGGGACACAAAGTACTTGGCCTTCTGGCTGGTGGCAGGTAGGACCTGGGTAAAGCAGAAGGTTAATGGCTTGCGTTTTATCTACTTTAGCTAGCAAGGCTTCTCATGATGTTATTGAATGCAAATGAACATTGGTGCTGTTATAAATTCCTCAGTAGCAGGGGATGGAGAGAAGAAAGCATTCTGGTGTGCACTTACACACACGCATATTTTACTGACAGCTCACAACTCTGAACAAAGATCGTGCTGCTCAGGGTGTCCATACCAATCTGTTCACACTGAACAGGTATCACAAATTCCCCCCATCTCCTGAGGCAGATGGGAGTTTTGTAAATTGAAAGTGTATTTGCTATCCCCAGTGTAATGAACAAAGCATCTCTCGGAGCCAACTGGTTCAAATAAGGACTTAGGGAAAGGAAACAGTGTTTCAAAAAAAAAAAAAAAAATACAGAGTCTTCCTACAGTGCACCCCCCAGGTGGGGGCGCCCTCAGCGTTTAAACAGACTGAGGGGCTTTCTCAGTCCTGACTCAGTTCTTCTCCACCTCAAGAACCTTGATCTTATTCTTAGTCCTCCTCCCTGCCCACGCCAGCAGAATCCAAACTTCTCCCTCTCCAGTAGCTTCTTTCATTTTCCTTCTAGATACAATCTCACCCAGCTTACGCACACCATGACCTGCCCTTGACCCGTTTCTCCCTGTCCCTGCCTCTCAAACTGCTCACCAGGTCTATCAGCCCACAGTTCAGATGCTGTGTGAGCCTCCTCCCGTGCTCTGCTCGCATCTATAGCAATAGTCTTCTTTCCCGCCCACCTAACACACACACTTTTTATAAGGATGCGAGGAAAAGACTCAGATATACAGACATCAAAGTTTAAAAACTTCCACTTATAAAATAAATAACTCACAGGGACATAATGCCCAGGAGAGGGAATAAAGTCAATGATATTGTAATAATTTTGTATGGTGACAGAGAGTAACTAGATATACTGTGGTGATCATTTTGTAATGTTTAAAAATACAGAGTCACTATGGTGTACACCTGAACTAATACAATATCGTATGTCAACTATAATTCAATAAAAATACAAAACACTGGAGAAAGAAACAATATCTCATTTGATGCTCCAGCATCTAGAGCCACGTCCTAATTAAAATAAGTGGTCGGTAATATATGGTGACTTCATCAATGTGTGTCTTGTTCCGGGAGTGGTTCACATGAAGAAGTGACCCCGGACAGGTCTCGTTTGCATCTGCTCTCCAACAGGATATGGGGGGTGCCCTGTCTCACCCCGAGATGAGCAGTGCCCTCTTTGCCTCCCTCTGAGCAGTAAGTGTTATGGCCACCTTACCTGCTTGTGAGGATATGATATGTAGTCCCCAACAGGACTGAAACTCTTCAAGGAGGGGCATATTGTAATTTCTGTAGTAACTATTAGAAGTAGAATAAAGGCATGTGTATTATAAAGCAAATTAAGGGGACATGGAATAAATTAAAAATAATCGATTAATCTAAAGGAAGTCAAGAAATAAAAGAAAAAAGAGCAAAGAACAAATAAAACAAATAGAAAAGAATTAGTAATACATTAGGTATAAATTCAAATACATTAGTATTTTATTATATGTAAATGCTTTACATACCCCAATTAAAAGACTATTAGAAGTGTTTTAACACTATATGCTACTTAAAAGAGAGACACAGAGAGTTTGAAAGTAAAAAAACAAACCAGAGATATATTATGTAATCACTGACCCCCCAAACCTGATGTGGACCTGCTGAAATTTAAGAGAAGATGCATTGCTAGGCGTGGAAGAGAGCGTTTCCTAAAGACAAAGGGTCGGCTCTGAACAGAGATGTACTAGCCTGACACTTATTCACCCAGTCCCATGGCCTGGCATACACACAAATTCAAACAACAAAACTACACGAAGTAGAAAAATCCACATTTATAGAGATTTTAACATGAGTCTTTTGATAATGAATAGAAAAAACAATAAATCAGAAGAGGCACAGAAATAACCCATGGATCAAAGGAAATTAAGAAAATACTTTGCATTAAATGTTAATGTAAATAAGTTATACCAACTATGGGCTCCAGCTAAATTCATGGAAATGTTGTGACCTTGAATAAACATATTAGAAAAGAGGAAAGACGAAAAACCCAATGCACTAATAATCCAACTCAAAAAGCTACAAAATGAATAGCAAAGAATGTAGAATTAAGAAAAAAAACCTTTTGGTCAAGATGGCAGCATAGGTAAACACGGCCCACCTCCTCACAACCACATCCAATTACAACTAAACTCTAGAACAATCATCATTCAGAACTGTCAGAAACGGAGCTGAACGGAAATCCTATCACTGCAGATTAAAGAAGAAATCACGTCGAGACTGGTAGGAAGGGTAGACATGCTGGACAGGCTGGTCCCACACCCTCGTGTTGTGGAAAAAAATCAGGAAACATATCTCAGGATTGAGGTCCCAGCCTCACACTAGGCCCTCCAGCCCAGGGATTCAGTGCCAGGAAGAAAATCTCCAACCTTTGGACTATAAAAACCAGCGGGGATTGAGGCTGTGGAAGACAGAAACTGCTGGACTCCCTGGTAGTTCCTTTCAAACGGCCCACGCACAGACTTACTCAGATTCACTACTCCCTCTGAGCTCCGGTGCCAGGGCAGCGGACCGAAAGGCCTCAGAGACATGTGGGGGGAACTGCATTGCCCAGCGTCAGGGAGAGAGCTGGTGGTTGCTTTCTCCCAGAGAGAAGTGCTGGAAGAGGTCATGGTTTCTTTTTTGAGTACTCCAGCCACAGAGACAGCAAGCAAGGGCCATATCTGAGATGCCATCAACCTGGTTCACACTGTTTGCTCCACCCTGGTGATTCCCTGAGGCACTACCCACCCAAATTTCAAGCCCACCCATGCTGTTTCCAGTGGCTTTACCATATGACTCATCTTGGCCCATGCTTCAGATTTTCCTAAACTCTCTCAGACAAGCAGCATCTGTCTTCATACCTCTTGCTAAGTTGCCAAAGGCCCGGAACTAGCAGCAGATGGCCTTGGTTCATGGCTTGGCCTCTCCTTGGCACCTCCAAGCCCAGCACAAGCAGCAGCTGTTTACAGATTGCTTTGTAGCTAATGCTATGTGACCCCAGACAGAAAACAGGTGATGGGTGACCTTAAATGTGCCAACAGCAACCAAAGCTCAACTACAACAGGAGGCTGTATTCAGCCCACACAGAGGGCACACCTTGAGTAGCCAGCTGGGATCATAGGAGAGGCTGTGCCATTGAACCCCACAGGACACCTACTACATTAAGCCACTCTATCAAGTCTGGGAGTCATAGCAGCTCTATCTAATACATACACACACAGGGATGCGCCAAAATGCGGAGACAAAGAAACATGTCCCAAATGAAGAAGAGAACAAAACTCCAGAAACATAGCTAAACAAAGTGGAGATAAGCAATCAGATGCAGAGTTCAAAACACTGGTTATAAGGATGCTCAAGGAACTTAGTTGGGCCCTTAACAGCATAAAAAAGATCCAGTCAAAAATGAAGGATATATTAATGAAATAAAGAACAATTTACAGGGAGTCAACAGTAGAGTAGAGGAAGCCAAGAATCAAATCAGCAATTTGGAATATAAAGCAGCAAAAAGAAAAAAACAAACAACAACAACAGAAACAAGCAGTCAGAACAGCAAGATAAAAAGGAATCCAAAACAATGAGGATAGTGCAAGGGGCCTTTGGGACAACTTCAAGCATACCAACATACGTGTCACAGGGATGGCAGAAGGAGAAGAGAAAGAGCAAGAAACTGGGAACCTATTTGAAAAAATAATCAAAGAAAACTTCTGTAACTTGGTGAAGGAAAGAGATATACAAGTCCAGGAAGCACAAAGAATCCCAAACAAGATGGATCCAAAGAGGTCCATGCAAGGACACATCATAATTAAAATGCCAAGGGTTAAATACAAAGAGGGAATCTTAAAAGCAGTGAGAGAAAAGCAGTTAGTTACCTACAAGGGAGCCCCCATAAGACTGTCAGCTGATTTCTCAAAAGAAACTTTGCAGGCAAGAATGGACTGGCAAGAAATATTCACAGTGATGAAAAGCAGGGGCTTACAACCAAGATTACTCTACCCAGCAGAACTACTATTTAGAATGGAAGGGCAGATAAAGAGCTTCCCAGACAAGAAAAAGCTAACGGAGTCCATCACCACCAAACCAGTATTATATGAAATGTTAAAGGATCTTTTTTAAAAAGAATAAGAAGATAAAAAATATGAACAATAAAATCACAGCAAATACATATCTATCAACAATTGAATCTAAAAAACAAAATAAACAAACAAGCAGAACAGAAACATGGTTGTTTTGATGGTTGCCAGACAGGAGGTGAGTTGGAGGGATGGGTGAAAAAGGTGAAGGGATTAAGAAGTACAAATTGAGCCCTGGCTGGTGTAGCTCAGTGGATTGAGCACGGGCTAGGAACCAGACAGTCCCGGTTCGATTCCCAGTCAGGGCACATGCCTGGGTTGCAGGCCAGGTCCCCTGTGAGGGCCATGTGAGAGGCAACCATACATTGCTATTTCTCTCCTTCTCTGTCTCCCTCCCTTCTCCTCTCTCTAAAAATAAATAAATAAAATCTTTAAAAAAAAAAGAAGTACAAATTGGTAGTTACAGAATAGCCATGGGGATATAAAGTACATCATAGGTAATAGAGTAGCCAGAGAACATCTATGCATGACCCATGTACATGGACAATGGTGTGGGATTGCCTGAGGGGGTAGGGGGCTGGGTTGAGGGGGGAAAATTGGGACAACTGTAATAACATTAACATCAAAACATATTTTTAAAAAAATAAAAAGAAAAATATACAACAGAGAAAAATGTAAAAGTAATTTTCTTAAAACTAAAAGTAGTTTCTTTGAAAAGATTTACAAAAATTTATAAACCCAAGCAGGGCTAATCAAGAAAAAAGAGAGAAAACACAAATCATGAATATCAGGAATGAAAATGCTGACTTGCCAGAGACATTTAAGATGTAAGGAGAACGTGGCCAACTCTCCCTCACAGAAGAACACCACACAGACTATGTGACCAGCCCCTGAAGGCAGAGCTTCATTCCCCTGCTCCTGAGTGCAAGCAGGGCTGAATGACTCATGGACTCAGTTCCAAAGGACACATTATGGAAAAAGAAGAAGACATTGTACAGTGGAGAAGCCTAGCAGACACCAGTAATTAGTCCAAAATTATAGAACTAGATAACAGATTAACACAGGCCTATTACTTAATGAAGCTGAGATTCAGAAATCATGCCTGTTTCTCTATGGGTAGTACGTTTTTAGTTTTCAGATGCACTTGCCTCCTACAAAAAAAGTTTTTTTCTTTGCTTTAATATTTCCACTTCTTTGTTCTTTCTTTTCCATTCCCTCTACACCTAGAGAGCTGACTCATACACATATCTACGACACTATGGTGGGGGGTGGCAAGAGGTGCCCCATATGCATCCACGCTTTACGCTTACTTCTTTGCAATGTGATTTTTGCAGTCTCACCCAGGCAGGGTTGGGCTCCATTCATCTTCCTGTTGAGTCTGGACTTGGCCATTATATTGCCTTGGCCAATGGGGCAAAAAGCCAATGCAAGCAGAGACTTGGAACTTCGAGGCTGCCAGGTGAAAAGTGCCAGCAGCCTGCTCAAAGGTGGGCGGCCACATGGAGCTGTCTCAGCTGAGACTCTATCTCCCAAACCAGCCAGTCTCCTGACCACCAGAACGCGGGTCATTCTGCCGTGGGCCACCGAGCCCTCAAGGCCCTAGCCCAGACTGGCAGGGCCACGAGGCAAATCCACAGAATCACAGGAAGCTCAAATGTTAGTTCTTTTAAGTCATGAACTTTTGGGATGGATTGTTATACAACAAAATCTAACTGATAAACTTAATTTTTCCACTAGTCACTCCAAACAATCATTAATGATCAGAAACCCACTGTCATCATACTTCAAACTCCACAGCAAGAGGTTCTTCGCTGCACATCCGCAAGTGGCGGGTACCCCAGACTCGGGTCCAACTGTGACCCTGCGTGTGGACACCGGTCCTCCACAGCTCTGCGCCTGTGGGCACTGAGCCAGGCTTCCGTCGGGCTCTGCTGCTCCCGGGCACCTGCTTCTGAGCTCCTCGTCTGTGCCTTTGACTCAGTCCATGACTTAGTCTAGTTCATTAAATTTTCTAAATACAGCCAGCCCTCCTCCAGGTTCACAGGTACGTGTCTGTGGATTCAACCAACCACGGATCAAAAACATTTCAGGAGGTCTGTTACATTTTTGTTTACCTGTACTATGTCATTAGGCTTCCGATTGCTGTGTCTTTACTGAACATGTACAGACGTTTTCTTGTTGTTATTCCCTAAACAATAGAGTATAACAACTATTCGCACAGCATGTACATTGCATTAGGCATTATAAGGAATCTAGAGATGATCTCGAGTGCATGGGAGGATGTGCACTGGTTGTGCACAGTTACTATACTATTTTACGTAAGGGACCTGACTTTATATAACGGTACTGGAGTTGGGCAGCCACGGAGGTCCTGGCACTGATGCCCGGTGAATGCTAAGGGATAGCTGTTACCTACCTGCGCCGAGACTGTGCCAAGGAGGAGAGACACCAGGAGGAATAAGTCACAGATGGTTTCTGAGAAGGTGCAGAATGAAGGGGAGAGAAGTAAACCGAGGGACAAAATTGAGGACATCATGCGTCATAGACCTCAGCTCCTCGCTAACACCATCCGCCTGGCGGTCTGAGGCCGCCTGGCGTCCCAGACACCACGCCGCTGTGGCTGTGACACTGCAGTTTTGCTTTCTCACCTGCTGTCTGCCTGCTGACACCTCCACCAATCACTTACTCTTTGAGTCATTAGAGCCACAAGCCTCCCTCCGTCCCTGTGTGGACAGAGTCCCCAGGTCTGAGTCGGGTCTGGTCTGTGGGCCGAGGTCAATCAGTCCCACTGCTCCGCTCCTCAGCCTCCCTCGAGGTTCACGGCAGGCAACCCCTCCCTACCCCTGCCCCTCCTCCATGGCTGCCCCCACCCAGCGTGGACCCATCACCGTGCATCTGCGAAGTGACCCAGTTCCCTCTGTCCTTGACAGCGGTCCTGTCCCATCAGGTCTCCTCTTGGCTCCACCTGTCAACACAGGTTGTGGACTTTCTGTGGCACACCGCTTGGTACTCTCACTAATTTATTCCTCTTCTCACTGATTCGCAGCCCTTCCCACTGCTTCCCATGCTTCAAACACCATCACCTGTCTCATAACTAATCTCACTATTGAAAATGTCCAAACTAGAAAATACAAACCCTAGAGGAGTCAAGATAGAATAACCAAGTCTGTCTATACCGATCAAAATCATGCTCCAGCCTGTTTATCAGACAACAAATAATTTTAACTCATAGGAGAACATTTTGAAGTTTTCTGAATGAGGGCATGTGGGAGGTTCTCAACATCCTGACAAGTTCCTTCAGAAGCATTTTAAAAGAACTCTGATGGCGAAGGAGACCAGGGACCTGGCTCCCAGTTCCTGTGGCCCCAGCCCCAGTGCTGACCCCGGAGAGAGCAGCGTCAGCTCCCTGTCTCAGAACTTCCGGTGGAGCCCTCCCCTCCCTGGCAGCCTGGTTACCACAAAGGCAGGGAACACACCAGGATGACAAATGATCCCCAACCCAAACGCACAAACAACCATGACAGAGACCCGGGCTCTGATGAAAACCAGGGCTGAGGATTCGCCAGCAAACAACCTTGTGGGGAGAGTGAACCCCTATGAGAATTCTGCAGCAGATCCTGTGCCCTACAAACTCTATCATCAATCAGCCTGCCTCTGTACAGCCTGCTGAAATTACACAGTGTGTGTGAATACAGCAAAACTGTCGCTGAAGGCAGAGCTCATGGCTGCTCATTACAATGAGACTGTTTGCCCTAAACAGACAGAGGACAGGGGACCCGCGATTCTGCGTAAATTACCAGCGAGGGGGTCGGTAAGACCATCGTTGGGCTGTATCTAATAACCAAATGCTAAATGCAGTCCAGGCTCCCCTGAAACCAATTTAAAGTGGCAAGAAAAAACCATCAGGGCTACAAATGACTGATTTGTGCACATTATGAATAACTTCTGCTGATGGCTGAATACAGATTTTGCCAGGGCTCTGGCACTGACTACATATGAGGCAACGAAAGGAAAAAAATGAAACACTGGTAGCGCCCCTGGCAGACGTGGGAGCCAGGCTGGCGCAAAGATGATGAGCTCGGTGTGTAGCATTTCCCAGACGTGCTGCCTCTGGGAAAACTGCGGGGGGCTGGCCGGAATTCCAGTCCACAGCAGTGACTGTCCACGGCCCCAGTAGTTCCTAAGTCCTTTGGGCTCAGGTGCATGTGCTTCCCTCTGGCCCGTCTCTCCTGGGCTGCACACGTCTGGTGCTGGCGGAACCTTCTCTGGCTCCATGAGAAACGCTTTAGTGGGCTGATGGTGTGGGACTCACAGGGAGGGACAAAACCAGCCACCTCTGGTTTTGCCACCTCCACCTCCACATCCACCACTTCCTTGACTCTCATCACCCATTCTTCCTTCCTGAAGCATTTGCAGAGCTGCCTCCCATCACCACATGCTGATCAATGCCGGACATACCTGGGTGTCCCATCTTCTGCCACAAGGACTCACCCCCATGTGGTGGAAAATCTGAGTGTAGCTGTTCACTCCCCCAAAGCTTAGCCAACAATAGCCTGCTGCTGACAGGAAGCCTTAACAACAGCGTCTAGCCTATTAACACACATTTGACATGTTATGTGTGTAACACACTGCACTCTTATGATAAGTAGACTGGAGAAAAATGTTAAGAAAAGCATAAGGAGGAGAAAGCACATTTATAATACTGTATTGTATTATCAGGGCTGTAAGTTTAGTCTGCTGAGTATAATACACATTACTGAATGAAATGCACACTTTTATGAAGATAAAAGACTCGCATATAAGTGGGCCTGCATAGTTCATACCACATTGTTCAAGGGTTAACTGTGGCTCCCTCCCTGAAGTGACTACTGGTAATTTATTTTTAAATCTCATTGAATTACATATAGTTTCCTCTTTTCAGTGTGCGGAAATTCCATTTTTATATTCTCGTTTTTCTCATCTTTACTATTGCTGTTGCTGCAATCAGTACTAATATTGCAACTCTGATACCTGTCCTCCTCAATTAACATTGTCACCTGCCATATGAAGACAGGACAGATTCAATGTGGACAGTTTGATGAGCTCGGACTCATTTACAAACACCCGTGAAACCATCAGCCACCATCCAGGTGTGGACACTTCCATCACCCCGAATGTTTCCTTGTGTCCCTGTGTGTTCATTTGCCTGTCTGTTTTGTGGTAAGAACACCTACCCTGGGCTCCACATTCTTAACAAACATTTAAGGGTACAACACAGTAATGTTGACTATGGGCACCATATTGCACAGCAGAAATCTAGAATGCATTCCTCCGGAAACCTGATACCATTCGATAACAGCCCCCAACTCCCCAGCCCCTGGTGGCCGCTATCAAGTTCTCTGTTCTAAGAGGCTGGTTATTTCCTCTGCCTCGGAGAAGTGGAATCATGCAGTGTCTGTCCTGGTTTCACCCAGCATCATGTCCTCCAGGTTCACGCTGCTGTCACAAATGGCAGTGTTACCAGGGAAATGCAAGTCAGAACTGCAGAGAGGTAACACCTCACACCTATTAGCATGGCTGTTGTAAAAACAAAAAAAAAACGTTGGCTGGGATGGGACAAAAGTACAACCCTTGCACACTGTTGGTATGACTGTAAACTGGTGCAGCCACTATGGAAACCAGTATGGAAGTTTCTCAAAAAATTGAAACTAGAACTACCGCATAATTCAGCACTTTCACTTTTGGGCATTATCCAAAAGAATCGACATTAAGAGCTCAGTGAGTTGTACGCACGCCATGTTTATTGCAGCATTATTTGCAATAGCCATGGCATTGAAACAACCTAAAGGCACATCCACAAATAAATGAGTGAAGAAAATGTGATATATATACACATGTGAATAAATGGAGTACTATTCAGCCTTAAAGAAGGAGGAAATACATTAACCTTTTGAGTGAACTTTATGTTTGTCATATTTGCTCTTCACGAGATCCTGCGAGGGGGTCGGACTTGCAATTTCTGTGTCCAAGTCCCACAGGAGGCCCGAGGTCACCTGTGGCCAAGGCCTCAGGGCTGCTCACTGCTGGCCAGCAGGACGGAAAACAGGGCTCAGAAACCTGCAGTACGGGGCCTTTGCATTCCATGAAACCCTGACACTGCATCCACATGCACACCATTAACGGCTCTCTGAGCTTAGGAACAGATGTGAGTTGCAAGATGTGATGTTCCCTGAGGAGGCAAGGACATGGGGCTCCAATGTGCAAAGAGAAAGTGTCAGTGGAGGGAGGAGAATGCACGGCAGAGACCACTGGTAGCAGGGGGGCCAGTGGGAGAAACCGACAATGGGGGGTTTCCTCATGGTTTCTGAAAACATCCAGGAGAGACCCGGGGCCATCGTTTCACGGACTCAGGGTCTAAACACAGTAAACCAAGTTTTGCAGGTGTATTCCATTTATCTTCCTACAGCAGCATACCTTTAGTCTAGCGGCCACAACCACCCTGGCCTTCTTTTAATGTCTCATCCCAGAGTACAGGTGAATGATGGCCAAAACCCTGCACCTGATCATTCTATTAAATTCAGTAAGGTGATCTGAATAGGTGCATGTAAGACACCATCCAGGTCCCATAAAGAAAATTAAAAGAATGAGCAGCACAACGTCCCTGCCCACAGAAATCTTACAGCCTTGTGGGGAAATTAGACAAGTTTGAGAATAAGAGTCAAAGAGCAGAGGAAAGATGATTCTGCTCGCAGAGTCCTGGCCCCTTATGCTAAGACTCTGGCTGTCCCCGCAGGGATCAGTGTCCACCTGAGAGCACACAGCCACGCCAAACAGAAAGGTGCCCCAGCACCAGGACAGACAGGGACCTGCCTCTCCTAGAGCAAAGTAAAGTGTATTAAATCTACAGCCACACAATTTTTTCTATTACAATGAACTATGTGAGTTAGAGCTTAAGAATTTGCCAAATGTTGGCAGAAGATGACACGAAGTGACAAAATGAGAGGAGCAGCACAGAATCGGAAAATCTCACATCATTATTCTGTAATCCTCCCATTTGGAGTGGGCACAGGGAATATTAAGAGAAGGGGGATGTGTGCTGAAGCTGGACAGTGGCTTGAAAGTTCAGTGTGGCGGGTTCTGGTGACAAGCAGAAGGGCAAGCTTAATTCAGTGGCTAAGAGGAGCCGCATGCTCTGCTGCATTAGGTGTTTGTTTGAATATCACATAGATTTATAAAAGTCCCTTAGCCTCACAGGAGCCCATTTGGTGCAGTTACTATGATTCCGGGCAGCCTCCCTATGGGGCCAAAATTACTTAGCACAAAATTAGTTTCTCTAGCGAGGTGCTTTGTATCTGACAACGCAGGTATTAGACTTTTTTGCTAATGGGGAAGATGGAGAGCGACCGGGATGGCTGTTGTTTGAACAGCCACACCGATGGTGGCAGCAGGAAAGGCCCCACTTGTGTACAGGCGCTGTCGGCTGTTTGCTGCCCCTGTGAATGCCCTCCCTGGGGATCAGCCTCGCCAGGGAAAATCCTCTTAGACTTTTAAATTGCTTTCTCTTGCCAAATATATGTTCTCTCCTTCTCAAACAAAACAAAATCGATGTGTTTTCCCAGGTTGCAAAGCATTCTGTTATCTTACCGTGGAAACGACTTTGAAAGGAGCACAGCGAAAACGCCATCGCGCATTAGCGAGGAGACAGTGCCCGTCCCTGGGCTTTGAGACCCGCGCTCTCGGGCAGCCGTGGCAGGAAGAAAGAGAACAGCATATGCTGGTGGAGAAAACGGCCAAACGAGAAATAGGAACTCGTAAGCGTTTTTTCTGGAGCCCTAAAGTGGTCACAGATTCTTGGACACCTAATTGTCTCTCTTCCAGCCTCCTTAGCACATTCATCGGCAATAAAAGGGGCGCTGTGTTGGGGCCAAGTTACCGTTCAGCACGAGTCGGCCGCCTCGGCAGCAGAAGATTCCTCTTCCCCAGGAGCGTGTTTTTGGGGGAAACATTGATTCTTGTACTCTATTTCAGAAAGTTACAATAAAACAAGTAAAGCTCTTTTCAACATTGATGATATCTCTGAGAGCTTCTGAACTCCAGATTCCAGAGGGCTTTTTCTTTCTTTTTAATTTGTTCTGAGATACCAGATGTTTTTGCTTTACCACAATTAAAATTCATACCATCTTCATCAATTCCCATTGACATTTTAAAGTTCATAGTCTCGGGTGCAATTCTTGAGTGGTTTTACAATTTTCTCATTTCAAATGCAAATAATATGAATTGACTTTTAACACTGGAAAATGGAAAAATGTTATCTGTGAGTCTTCTTTAAAGAATAAAACTGTAGTCCTGGTTGATGTGCCTCAGTTGGTTGGAATGTTGTCTTGTAACCGAAATATTGTGGGTTCAATTCTTGGTCAGGGCACACACCCAGGTTGCGGGTTCCGTGTCCAGTCCAGGCACAGACGATACCCCAACCAGGAGCATATGGGAGGCAACCAACAATGCTTCTGTCCCACAGTGACGCTTCTTTCTCTTCGTTCTTTCTGAAAAGCAATGAAATAAGTGTCCTTGGATGAGGAAACAAAACAAAAAAGGAATAGAACTGCATATACGGAACCACAGTCTTTGAAAATAATGTGCTCTCTTGTCCCTGGAACATACATGATTTATTTGAACTTAGATGCCTGAGGAAACTCACATAGACTGCAGGGAAACACTAAGGTCTAGATTAATGTTCTTCCAGTTGAATCTAGATGCTAACCAGGGAGCCATTTTCACAAAAGTCATGTCTTTTTAAACTGATAAAATGTTTGAGAACCAAAGGCGCTAATGATTACTATTTCCTTACCTCATTGTTCTCACCAGATGTTCGCATTTTTAAGATATTAAGTCACCCCTAAGACAAGGTAACGCAAACTCAGCCCTTATGCAGACCCATAAGTGATTAAACTAAACCAGTAACTAGACTTTTGTACTGATCAGCTGGCTGTTTGGGGCTCTGTTCATGGCACCTGGCACAACCCAGCTGCCTCCTTGCCCCGAGCCTTCCAGCTGGCTCCCCGGGGAGTGGTCAGTGCCGTTCTTCCCCACGTGAGACTGGAAAACTCCCCTGCCCACTGTCTTCAGCTGCAGCTATGGAAATGGAGCACGGGCCTCACAAAAGGGAGGGGGCTTAGCGCGTAGATCCAACTCTGGAACTCAGGGAAGCGGCTCACTCTAACTAGGGTTAGTTGCCTGGAATATCTTTCCGAGCCACAGTTCCTCTGAGAATAGAAACTGCAACTTATTCACTCTGGTTTCATAGCTACTGCATGTAAGTACTCAAAGCCTGTTTACAGAATTGAGTGAACGAATAAATGAATAAACAGATGAACAAATGAATCAATCAATTACTTTCCTTAACACTGGTGAATTGCCCTGAGCCTTTAAAGGGGGAGGGATAAGACAGACTAGGAAGGCTGGGAACGTGTTCTATATTGGGCACTAATTATATGCTCATTCATGTATATCACATCATAAGGTTCAGAGATGTTCCATGACATTGACCAAGGTCAGAGGACTAGTATATGGTGAAGTGGCATTTTTAATTGTCTCACATGAAAGCCGGAGACAATTACCACCATCCCAAAGCCTCCTGCTCTGCACCCTGCTTACAATGAATCGGATGCAGAGAAAACAGCAGCTGGACATTTCTTTCCTCATCTAACCCAGACTTGTCTCTCATCCTAAACTTGGGAGGTTGCATTTAGGAGGACGCTGAATTAAAACATTTTTATTTAGGGAAGTCAGTCATCATGGAGGAGGAAAGACTGGATCTGCTGTGTTTTAAGGGGTAGGGGAGAAAAGCTACAATACTCTCTAAGTATTCAGTTCTTCAGAACCATTTGGTACCGACCACTGTGGCTCATAGTGAAGAAACACTGCCTCCACTCTGCAAGTAAGTCAGCAAGGCCAACAGTCAAGGTCTGTGCCAAATTCAGGAAATAACTTGCATTCATTCACCTTGGACCTGGGTCTGGTCACTGCATATATTGCTTAGCATGGAAGTGCCACCGTCTTTAGCTCCAGAGCCTCACGCCCAGATCGCTCTCTGTGACAAGCTGTCCTCCTCAGGTCAGTTAATATTCTGCAAACAAAGGAGTCTTAAACAAGGTCTTAAGGCAGGTCCAGTGCCCCTTGATTTGTCCATGCTTGGACTTCAGAGAATCCAAGAAGACCTGAAATTGTAGGCACAAATTATGCATGGGGTGGGGTAGAGCATTGGGTTTGTCTTGTTTTGTTTTTTGGCAAGAAGTTCTCCAACAACTATTAGTTTCTGAAGTGGCTCAAAACTAAAAAGGTTACAGTTTCCTGGGAGAAAAAAAATATTCCTTGTGGTTTTAAATTTCTCCTTTATCTTCTATTTCTCTTTATCTGATGGTAACATTTGTACCCCTGTTTATATATTATGATTGGATAAAGCATATTTTTGCTATAAACTCCTGGCAGGGAGAACATAAACCAGTCAATCAATATGTGTTCAAGTCGAAGTGGTGGAGACACTGCCAGCAGCTGAGACGAAGCCTGCCCGGGGTGCTGGCGAGTCTCACCGCCAGCTCACACAGAGGACAAAGGGACGCCAACCACTTCTCAAAGGTCAAGTCTATGCAAGGCAGGCTACCCTGAAGATGCCAAGGTCCCTGTTGTTGAGCAAGCAGCTTCTATCTTGGTACAAACACAAGGAGAGCAATAGTACATGACAGTAGCACAGAGTGTGTGGTGTAGCACTGCAGTCACATGGCAACTGGGGACAAGTCCACGTCCCCTTCCTTCTACATGCACTTCCCTCAAGCACAGCCTTTCAAACATCAACTACTTGCACTCAGCAATGTCCCTGGGAATCATTAGTACTTGTTATTACTCTGCTCACATGGACTAGTGTGTTACGTGATTCCTATATGCAAATTGGCATAATAGACTCTAACTACACCCATGGAACCAACAGGGTGCGAGATTCCCAGGATAGACACTAAGTCACAGTCTGCGCGTCTCAGCAGGAGTATTAACTTGTATCGTGTCAAACAGCTGAATGTTAACGATGCCCTGGGTAGATAATGACAGGAGAAGAACGGATTAGCAGTCTTCACCCTGCCAGGCACCTGAAGCTAATGGTATCTATGTTGCATACACAAGCTAGAGGGAAAATAGGCTAGGTTGGCTAAAATTCCACGAGGCCTAGTTTGTGGATCATAACAACCTTAACAAAGCCCTGGTATTCCAGCTCAGTGATCCCACTGCACAACCTTCCCAGATTCTAATTCTAAAGTAAACAAGAATGAAAATTAGTGACCTGTGCTAGCTGGTACACAGAGATGTCCCTACTCACTCATAAATCACAGATGAGCTATAAAATCCATTGGTTATACAAGATGCTAATGAGGTAAGAACAAGATTTAACCCATTTAACCCCACATGTGACACTTAGTTTTACATAAATTTGTGGCTATGAATAAAATGCCTAACCCTGGGCAGCACTGGGTGACCTTTCTGCTGTGAGCACCAGCGGACTGGACAGGAAAGAGCTAATATCTCACTCCAATAAACCAGGTCACGGTGGGGCAACACCTGTATTTTACACAATTCACAATCATTCATATTTAGAACCAGGGCTCAAACTCAGTTCTCCTCATAGAACTTCCTGCCTTCTCTGTTAAAGGCAGAACAGAAACTTCATCCAGACAATTTAGGCCCCTTTTGTCTACCCCACAGAAGGACACATGGCACTAAGTGCTTGGGACTAGTTTGTACAGTTAGACTAATATGTAAATATCTTTATTTTTAATAATAAATAGTTTTTAATATCCTCAGCAATCTTGAGAAAAGAGTTGGAGGTATCACTCTACCAGATATCAAACTATAGTACAAAGCTACAGTAATCAAAACACTATAGTATTGGCATAAAAACAGACATATAGATCAATGAAAGAGAATAGAAATAAACTCATGCCTATATAATCAATTAATCTATGACAAAGGAGGCAAGAACATACAAAAGGGTAGAGGCAGTCTATTCAATAAATGGTGCTGGGAAAACTGGACAAATACATGCAAAAATGAAACTAGACCACCTTCTTACACTATACACAAGAATAAACTCAAAATGGGTTAAAGACTTAAATGTAAGACCCAAAACCATAAAACTCCTAGAAACACACAGTCAGTTAACTCTCTAATATTGTTCTTTGTAATATTTTTTCTAATATATTTCTTTGAGCAAGGGAAACAAAATAAAAAATAGACAAATGGGGCTATATCAAACTAAAAACGTTTTATAAGCAAAAGAAGCCACCAACAAAATGAAAAGACAACCCACTGAATGAGAGATGCTCACCGATGATGCATGCAGTAAGGTGTTAATATCCAAAAAGAACTCATACACCTTAACACCAACCCCCCCCAAACAATCCAATTAAAAAATAGGCAGAGGACCTGAATAGACATTTCTTCAAAGAGAACATAAAGATGTCAAGTAGACATATGAAAAGATGCTAAACATCACTAATTACCAGAGAAATGTGAACTAAAACCACACAGAGCTATCACCTCACACCTGTAAGGACCACTATCAATAAATTGACAAAGACGAACTGTTGACGAGGATGTGGAGAAAAGGGAGCCCTCGTGCACTGTCGGTGGGAATGCAGACTAGTGCAGCCACTACGGAAAACAGTATGGAGGTTCCTCACAAAATTAAAAATGGAATTGCCTTAAGACCCAACAATACCACTTGTAGGTATCTATCTGGAGAAATCCAAAACACTAATTTAAAGAGATATGCACCCCCTGTGTTCACTGCAGCACTGTTTACAATAGTCAAGATATGCAAGCAACCGAACTGCCCATCAATAGACGAGTGTCTAGAGGAAGAGGAAGTTATTACACATAGACACACACCTACACACACAATGGAAAATTACTTGGCCATCAACAATGAACAATCTTGCCATTTACAACAATAAGGGTGGACCTATAGGGTATTATGCTCAGTGAAATAAGTCAAACAGAGAAAGACAAATGATTTCACTTATATGTGGAATATAAAGAACAATATAAACTAACAAAATAGAAACAGACTCATAGATACAGAGATCAGTCTGATGCTTACTTGATGAGAGGGGGTTGTGGGGATGAGTGAAAAAGGTAAAGGGATTGAGAAGTACAAATTGGCAATGATAAAACAGTACAGAATGGGGAGCATAGTTAATAATAGTGTAATGACAACGTGTGATGTCAGTTGGGTACTAGACTGATCGGGGGGAATATTTTCTAAAGTATGAGATTGTCTAACCACTATTCTATATGCCTGAAGTTAATATAAAATTATAGTAAATGTCAACTGTAATTAAGACAATAGTTTTTATCATTAGAAACAATAAGGCAATAAAATCTATATACCATCATACATATAAATCTATACACACATATATACATGTATATGAAAAAACAAATACTTTATGCATATATAAACATATGAGGTCTGTCCAGAGGTATCCAGCCATGTAATATGAAAAATTGTGACATTTATTGAAGAAGATCCAAGATACAAGAAACAGTGTACATAGAACAATGATGCCTCAGCTCCCTTCAAAGTAGGCACCTTGGCACCTCACACAGTTCTCCCAATTACCATCAGCTCCCCCGTCATATTTTTCTGAATCTCATTGATGGTCTGAAATCTCTTCCCTTTCAAAGGTGATTTCAGTTTTGGGAAAAGCCAGAAGTCACAGGGGACCAATTCTGGGTTGTAGGGGGCTGAGTCACCTGGGTGATTTGATATTTCATCAAAAACTCTTCATAAGACATGATGCATTAGCAGGTGTGTTGTCATGGTGAAGCTGCCAATCACCAGTTGTCCATAGCTTTAGCCTTCTGAATCATCTGAATAGTTTCCTCAGAGGAATGTTCAAGCTTGACACAAAATTTGATGCAGATTTATTGCTCTACTTGCTTAGTCATTTTGAATGTGATGGTCACACAGCACAGACACTCACTCAACTCCCCCACTGACTAATACAATGAAGTCCCCATTGTTCACACATGCTCATTCCAGTCCTCTCTCCTTGGCTGCCACATTACATCAATGTCATGGAAACCATTTTCATTATATTAACAATGGCTGGACTTTTTCTGTACAGACCTCGTCTATAGACATATATATGTTTATTTTCCACAAAAGAAGACACACTATATATACTATCTTAGGTGATTTTTTTCCTTTAGTGATGTCTTAAAAATCAGCTAGTTTAAGAAATACAATGATTAAATATGCTTAATAATATGTTGCATGAAATAATATGGAACCAATATGTTCAGTGGAAATTCTTGGCCTTTGGGAAACGGAAGTCTTCTGTGGCACAGCCAAAGATCGGGCACCATGGACCAAGCAACTGCTCCCGCGGTGACTCCCATGCTCCACCCACTTTGGCTGCCCACTAGCGGTCAGTTTCAGCTTCTGACCGAGGTTTCTCCGAAGTACCATAAGGACACATCCTTGAAAATCTTCCAGATAGAACCCTGAGGGCTGCCCAAAGCAGCATCTTCAGACTGCAGGCCACTCCGTTTCGCGGGTTGTGAAAGCGGTTTCCATTTTACGTGAATATAGTAGAAGAGAAAAAAATAGAGAAATGCCAACTAAATGCAGGTGTAGGATTATGAAATTCTGCTTTTAGTTATGTGTCTATATGTTTGCTTAGGTTACAAAGTAAAATAAATGCAAATTTAAAAAACTGAGAACAACTGATATAGAAAGAGGAGAAGAATTTCAAAGTTCCCCTAGAACCCCCTTGAAGAAGGGGGAAAAGAAGGAGGAGGAGAAAGAGAAGGAGAAGAGGAGGAGGAGGAGGAAGGAAGAGGAAAAAGGAGAAAAGAGAGTTTAGTGCACACACCCCTGGAGTCCAGAACCCTCCCGACAGCGCAGGGCTGGAAGCAGAGTAACAAGCCCTGCCCCCAGCCTACCTGGGGGACTTGTATATTGTGGTTTGTCTTTGCCCACCGCTGCATGTTAGGAACTGTGGCTCTCAATGCCAGAGTTTGGTAAAAAGGAAAGGAACTATTTACTCAAAGTTTATACAGGTTTAGAGTAATGGCAGAATGTCACCATTAAATCCCAAAGTCCCTTTTAAACATCCATAAACACACACACAGTCCTGTCTCCCCTTGCCAAACCAGACCAGTCAGGGGTACCATATCTCAGGAAAAGAAATAGAAGCCCGTAGCGCGGCTAGGCTCCCATCCTTAATCCAAACCTCATCCTCGTGATGTGTGGGGGAATCCTCTGCATCCTTTCAAGCAGCGTGGCCACGAAAGAGAGAGCTCTGCACGGCTGCTACATCCTGCTTTCCTGCTTCTTTCTGAGCTGCATGGTTAAGAGAGCCCCTCTGTCCACTCCGACACAGCGTGGTAAAAGCCTTCGCGTGACTGCCATGCCTGGGTTTAAATCCTTGCATGGACCTTCCTCCATAACCCCGTTTCCAACTCCTCCCAGACTGGGTTACACCTGTAGTCTGGTTTCTTCTGCCTGTCTCAGCTGCCATTGTAAGTCTGGACAGTCATGGCCCCGTGACACAGAAGCCACCTCCAAGCCTCCAAGCCACTCTCGCAGGCTCAGAAGCCCCTCTGGCTACATCACATCACAGGTTAGAGTCACGTCCCTCTCCCTGGCTCGGCAGCCACAGCTTCAATGTTATTAAAACACTGGCCAAGCTCTTCAGATATGCAGGGTAGCTCTCAATGGCCCTGCTCCACTTCCCTCTTCCCCCAAGTGATAGCTATGGAGGTTTTCTCCATTGTGGGGGTCTCCAGCTCAGCACCCCATTACAGTAGCTGCCTCCACACTGTTAGAGAGGCAGGCCTCGGACATCCTTCACTGCCTGCGGCTGGATTCTTACGGAAAAATGTGTGCGGCCTGACTTATTTTAATTATAAAACTAGGCATGTTTCTGGAATAATGAATCTTCTGATTAAAGACTGCAAAGTTCAAAGGCTCATCTTGGCTGCAGGAAATAAAGTGATTTGGAATTAAAGACAACAGGACTGAAGCAGCTGAAACGTGAAATGACAAACTGCTGCTCCAGGACCGGTCTCTCGCCTTCCCAGGAAGCTCAGCCAGAGGTTCACAGCCGACACACTTTGAGTGAGAACCATCACTCAGCCCTTTCCCAGCATCCACAAACTTAGGACACAGTGAGGTTTCTGTTTGCCTCTCTTCTGACAGTGAACACCGTCACTGAACAAGGCGCCATGTGTCCAGAGCTGCCTGTGCAAGTATCGATTCCACTGATGTGAGCCACCATTACAGGAGCTGGCAGGGTTTGCTTCGGTGAGCTGAAGAGTTAGTTCACTTTGGGAATGAATATGAGAGTTCTAAGTATATGTCCTTCAAGATGGTCTATTTCTTGTGAATATCATGAAAACATATGTATCTGCTTAACTCAAGATCTACATCTTTCGCAAAGCCTCCCTGACTTTCCTTTATTTCCAAGAGTAATAACAGGTATTCTGAACCATAATGAGGTGTGTAAATATACATTACACTGGACTATTCATGATTGAATATGTGGTCAGTTTTTTAACTTGGCTCCTTGGGGGAAAGGACAGTGTTTTGTGTATCATAATCCTCAGATTACAGAGGGCAATACCAAGCACGACCTGGTCTCTCAAAAAAAGCCGATGAAATAGTAAAGCAGAAGGAAACCAGCATGTATCGAACGATACCTACGTGCAGAACCTCGACATGCATTGTATCATGTGAGGCCACAGATGCCCAGATACATGGACAATTATTCTTACTTACAAATAAATGAACTGAGCTCAGGAATATCCCATGATTCATGAGGCATCCCCCCAGCTCTCCAGAATGTGGAGATCTCTGTACTACATCGTGACGGCAGATGCAAGTGGCACCCCTGGCAGATAATCACGGGGCACTTTGCTCCTGAGCCAAGACAGAACCTCAGAATCCTCCTCAACACAGGTCTGAGCAGCTTCAACCAACGGATCAACAGATGGATCACAGTTCATTCAGGAGGAGCTGAACACAAATTGCAATCCACACAGGTCAGCAAACAGTCTGCATGAAACTTGCCAAGGCAGATATTATACTTCTTACCCACTCCCTTTAAAGAGTCTTAGTATAATAATAATTTTTTAGAATAAAATTTTCAAATAAATTTAAAATAAGGAGTTTTATTATTTTTTACAATAATAAATTAGAAAAAGCAAAATGTTCAACTGTCTGTGCTCCACCATGTCTTGTCCGGCTCTACCATGGAGCCGTCCTGCCTGATATGGCAGTGCCGTCTGCAGGTGGACCTTGAGCCTGTGAAACTTTGGCCAGTTCCAACTGACATGCGTCCTGAGTACAAAGTGCTCTCCAGATTTTGAAGATGTGATATGAAAAAAGAGATGGTGAATGTCTCATTAATGATGCTTTTGTTGATCTCATGTTGACACTATAATATTTTGGACATAATTGCATTAGCTAACATATGATATATTGTTAATATTAGTTTCACCTGTTTGTTTTTACTTTTTTTTTGCAATGTGACTACTAGAAAATTTAAACACACATGTAGCTCATATTTGAGGTTTGATTATGTATTTCTACTGGATGGCGCTGCATCTTTGGTTTCTCTGTTGGCCTTGCTCTGTGGCTTCCCTTTCCATTTTCAAGGCCAGGTGCTCCTCACCTTCCTTAGCGCTGGCTCCTGGCTGCAGCCCTGCCTCAGGCTGCATGGTGGGGCAGCTTCTCCGTCCCCCCTCGGTTCACCAGAGCCTCCGCCGTGACAACTCCCTGCTGCTCCCCGTTGTTGCCAGGAAACCACAGAACTCTCTCAGCTGGATTTCTGTTCTAGCCAAACCCATCAAATTCCAGCAGGATTAGTTTCTTAAGACTTCTGTTAGAGATGCAAGCAAGCGATCACATTTGGAGTGGGAAAGTGGGAAGATAAAGTTTTTCTCCTTTGACTTGGGGTACACCTCCTGTGGCAGGGCATTCAACCGGCTCAAAGAATTCCACCAGCAGCTAGTTGACAAAGCATCAGACTAGGTCACCCTTGCTGAGGACAGCTCATCCACTGTCACAGTGTGAGCAGGGGCAGCAGAGGTGGAGCAGCAGAGACCACACTGGTAATGGCCAGAGCAGGTCAGATGGCGACTAGGGGTCCTCAGGTAAGATTCAGAGCAGGCATTGCATCTTTGGGAGGCAGACAGCAATCACAAGAAGACCAAAGCTAAGAAACTCACCTACAGACCACAGAAACAGAGCAAGCCAGGTACTGTCTCACTAATCTAAGCCCCAACCACCAGGGGACAGAAGGAAAATTGGCAAAGGATCTAAGCTCATGCCTTATACCTTCAGTTGTGTCTCTGAACTTTTGCACCTGAGCACTGTTCATGCCATGCCCTGGGACTGCACCATTTATATAAAACATGTGGGGAGTGGGAGCTGCAGGAGGAGTAGGTAGTAGAAGGGGCAGCAACCTCTCCCCCATGTTCTGGGTTGGGGAAACGGGATAATGACCAATTCATGAAAGCATCTGCATATTTTGTAAAACATAAACCACAGTTTAGTTTCTTCAAAACAACATATAAAAATGCAACTTTATTTTCATTCCTGAAAACTTTTAAGAAGGAAAGAGAAAGTGACCAGTGTGGGACCCAGCCTCTGGGGGCCCCCACAACCACATTTTCTTCTCCAGAAGTCTAGTCACACGACCTACTGAAATTGGGATGTAAACAATCTTCGGGACCTTTGTCCAGGGCATGGTAGGCTCCTGCTGATCTCCAGTCATGCTAAACTTGTTCCTGCCTCAGGGCCTCTGCATTTGCTGTCCCCTCAAGCCTGAAATGCTTTTCCCTGTCTCACTCCCTCATTTCCCTTCTGCTCACCAGGACCAACCCTACTGCCTTGCCCCCAGCAGACCTTCAGAGGTTAAAGCAGACATGCAGTTTCAGGAATCAACCATGGGCCACACAGGGCACCAGCTTCCTGAGACAGCTTCCTGCTAGGACTAGACTGAGCCTGGCACACCACAGCCTCAGGTGTCCCTTTCCTGCAGAGGGTGACCTAAAGTAACTCAGACCCATGTCTGGCCCTGAAAGAGCTGCCCAAGCCTCCTGCCCCACAGGAGCCAACAACCCTTGCAATACATTCTTGGCAGTACCTTCCAGAGCCCCAGAAACCAACGTGCCTGTTAAGGCTCGTGGACTGAGAGAAGCCCGAAGCATGGCACCCCCACCGGACGCTTAGATTCTATCTGCAGAACCTCCTAGTACAGATGCAATTTACCAAGATGGTATCACTTGTATCACAAGCAAGTTGCCTAATAACATAGCTGGCGTTTTTACCATGTCAGGTCACCGGAGAAACAGACCTGACAGACCGAATTGCAGGTTCTCCCCAGGCGATGGGGCTGATCCCCACCATGCCCCGCACCGTGTGTCGGCCACTCCAGACTTCTGCCGCACCACCCCCGCCCCCTGCCCTGCTTTACTTCTGCACTCAGCACTCTCCTCGTTTATTGACTGATGGGTTTGTTTGTTGAGTGGCACCCCCAACATTAGCTCCATTAGGGAAGGGAAGTCATCTGGTATTTCCCTGCTGTGCCCAGCATCTAGAAGAATGTCTGCACTCAAGAAACACTTGTTAAATGAATACATAATATCCGTACCCACAATGCTGTGCAGAAGTAATCCAGGCTATTATCCGTGGTCTAATGGACAGGCAGGGGGCAGATGTGGCAGTGGGCAGCACCCCGTTAGTCTGCCCCCTCGCCTCCCAGGCCCTTAGAGACCTCTCCGCACAGCACAGGGGTCTACAATAAAGAACCCAGCTTCTCAGAGGACTGGGGCAGTAGGCGGGGCTTTTGTTACAGAGGATTAGTGACCTAGTTTCTAGGATTTCAAACTGGAAACTAACATCAATATAAGAAAACAATATAAAGTGGAAATCTAGTGCCTGGGACCCGACACCAGCAGCCTCCACGGGCTTGTTGCCGGGGCAGCCTCCTCACAGGATGCTGCACCTCCGCTGGAGGCCTTGGTGCGATCAGCCCACTTCATCCCCGCCCCCGGCATGGCCCCGACAGGCCGGTGAGCTGCTCACAGGCCTGATTCAGAAATGGGCTCTTGCTTGGGAAACCCCAGGCTAACCTCCTTTGTTCATGAAAAGACTTCGCTGAGAATTAGCTTCGTAGATCCAGGGGAGAGAACACAAAACACAGCACTCTCCAGAGTTCTCCAGCGGTGGATCCCGCCCTCGCCGAGCATCTCACTGTGCATTGGAACGATTTCCAGAAACTTAATTTCATACTATTTGGCAGAAAACTGCCTATCGCATATGCTACTTCCCAAATGAGGAAACAGGAACTAGGAGCAGAGAGCAAAATTAATATGTTCAATGTGGTTTTGAGTGTATAACTTAACTATAAAAATACACTATTTTAATTTCAAGTTGTTTTTTCAGATAGACAGTTTGTGTTTTTGAACACCTAACTAGCAGACCCCCATTCCAGTCCTGTTCATATCCACAGAAATGAGCCCTTGTAGGTCTTCTCATTCTAAGAAGCACAAATACTCACAAAGCAGAAGTTCCTTTCACAACTTCAAACACTATCAGCTCGCCTAACACCCACCTTTGATAATAGACAATCTAAGAAAATAGCAATTTTATATTTATTCAGGTACCAAATGGAACCTTCTTTTCCTCAAATGCACCGAAAATAAAGAGAAGAAAAATAAATTTGACACTCTGCCTTTGTGACCCAGATTGGAGCTGGCTGTGTGGAGGAACAGCTGGGTCACCAAAGGCCATTTGCACCGGCACGTCCAGGCCCCGGCCCCCCGGCCCCAGCCCCGGCCCAGCATACCGAGGGCCCACGGGAAATGTGCAGGCTCTTTCAAGGGCTGAAAAATGTGCTCCCGCACAGAAGGGAGAAGCATGCAAAGCCGTCTGTCTCAACCCCAAGTAATGCCATCCTATCACTGCAGCTGTGGGCGCCTCCATCCCTTAGCCAAACGAAGCCAAAGACCATTTTTCTACAAAGAGAGAAATGACTACTAATCACTTTCCTCATACGCTATGCTAATAGCAAGTCAAGAGTCTCACATTTTGACTGGACGTGTGAACAAGAGGTTGTGTCCAACATTAATATGCATCTCGGTGAAACACTGACATGTTTACACTTCCTGGAGTCTGTACTCTCCTGACAAGCAATTTATTATGCACAAAAGAATTTTAAATGTGCACCTCTGGCAGAATAATCATCCATTTTTTACGATGAATGACCAAGGAAGCATCTTAATTCCAATTTTCCTTTCAACGTACCTCACTGCCCAGCCCCTGGCTACAGACGCGGGCACCAGCAGCCTCTCCTCCCACCTCCGTGTCTGGGGTGAGGTGGTTGAGGGGGGACCTAAACACTGACTTCCCTGCAGCTTTTTGACAGCCAGATTGCATTTTAGGCTCACTGTGAATCATAAAACATTTTGAATTCTCTCTGTCTCAAAGGGTTTTATAAAAAGATTTTGTTTATTTATTTTTAGGGAGGGGAAGGAAGGGAGAGAGAGAGGGAGAGAAACGTGTGGTTGCCACTTGAACGCCCTCTAGTGGAGACCTGGCCCACAATCCAGGCATGTGCTCTGACTGGGAACTGAACTGGCTACCCTTTGGTTCGCAGTCTGGGGCTCAATCCATGGAGCCACATCAGCCAGGGCTGTCCCAAAGTTTTTTAAAAAATATAAATTATGGAGCGATTGATAGAAAGCAGAGGACACAGTTGAAATCAGTCTAAAAGCAGAAATGCTTTGCTTCCCTTGTAAGCTGACATCTCATTCTTAAGTTTACAGAAGTGAAGCCCTCAGGACCCACAAGCAGCGTTTCCAATGCGCATGTGCGGTACCAGCAGGAGACACCAGGCACCTGGGGTCAACCCGATCCAGGAGTGTCACAAGCGCCCCGTCTCCCAGGGGCACCATCACTGCTCCGTTGCCTGGTTGCCCTGCCCTGAAGTGTGTGCTCTCCCATCTCCAATTCGGTGATTTGTCACCATAGAAATATCAGGCCTTTCCATCGAGACTGCCCCCCATTTATCAGTCTGTGCTGTGGAAGGAGGTGTGAAATGCTGAGAAACACTCCTCGTCTGTGGGCAGTGTCCCACAGGCTCCAACGGTAACCTGACGCCTGCAGGGAGGGAAGGCGTCCTGGGTGCACGTGTGGCCTTGAAAAGGTGCCCCACAACTGGGAGGCTCTGCATGCCTGCGGGTCCTGGTCACCCACGGCAGGGGCTCAGGTTGCCCCCTTCCAGAAGAACTGCAATATCATGTGTTCTTTGTAAAGACCATTTGGAACTACGCCAAACCAATTCGAGCTAGTTTTATCATGAGAAAAGATGGGTGTTTCATGGAACTGTTGGGTAGGATAGGTAGTAAACTAAGGCAGGGAGGAGGAGGGAGACATGTCTCACCCATTGGCTCGGCAGTCTGGAGCCTGGTCCGATGAGCGTGCCAGGCGTTCACACATCGCGAGCAGGGACAGCGCAAGAGCAGGGGAGTCCTCGAGACTGCGCTGGAAGAGGGAGCCTCTGCAGCAATTTCACTAAGACAAAGAGCCTTCACTAGCTGAGGAAGAAAGCCTCCGTAGCTGTACATTATTCCCCAGGTTCAGAAGGGGAGAAGGAGGGTCACCTAAAAGCTGACTAAGTATATAACCCCTCCACCCCAATAGTTGGTGCACTCGGATTAGCCGGGTGCCCACCTGTAGCCTTGACTCAAGTGTATAGAACACACTTACTAACCACTTTCTCTCCTCCACACATGGAGTACTCAGACTAGCCGGGTGCCTGCCTGCAGCTTTGTGCTCATGTGTGCTTCACAGATACACCTGCTATCTCATCCCCACCACACGTGTTGTCTCTCTTGAATTCATCTCTTGTGAGCAAGACAAGAACCGAGGTGGGGAGCCCCCTGACTTGGGTCTCCCTGGTAACAGAACCCCAGAGGAGAACTGCTGCTGGTCCTCAGAAGGTTCTGGAAATAGAACCAGAGACAGCCAAGCTCTAAGGTCTGTGTCCCTGTTCCTGGGTCATTGCTTTGTTGTCTGTCTTGGTAACAGGATTTTCTGCTTCGCTCCAGTCCTCAGGGTGCAGTGGTGACCCCACGTCTCTGTAGAAGTAGACTCGATGGCTAGAAGCCCAGGTTCCAAATTCTGAGAAAGAATTGAAGTGACACAGCGTCCAGGGAGTTGGGTCAGGAGATTCAGGAAAGCTGCTGGGAGCCAGTTCTGGGGGTCAGGGAAGAGGGGCACTCCCCCCAGGGGGCAGCCACCCACAAGTTCTGGGCTCCACCAGCCATCCTGAAATGCAGGGGCGCACTGCTGCCTCACAGGGACTTTTCCCTTAAACACAGCTTTGGTTTGAGTTGTATTAATTCAAATGATATTCAGTTGCCTTGATAAACACGTCTACTCTAAAATGCCATCATTTGATTTACACTGCTATAGCCTATGGCACTGACACAAAGACTGTTTACTATTTGTCTTACTTTTCACAAGGGAAACTCAGTAGAAGGTTGACGTGAACACCGGCTCCATTTCGTATCTGTACGTGTGCATGCCCCAAGCATGCCATCTTTCCCAGGACGGGCCCATCCTCCTGGATGCCACGTCGACCCTGACAGGTGGGATACGTGGGTCCAGGGGCAAAGGGGAAGAAGTGTCCCTACCTCACATGATTCCCAGTGACCCATTTAGGGACTTGGCCCCTCCCATCCCTGCAAATCCGGTCTCTGGATTTAGAGGCGCTGCTTCCAAAAGGGGGGCACTTCTACCAGCGGACCCAGCACGCGATCTGTGACCCGTTACCTATGGTTTCCTCCCTGCGCTTTGGGCCCCTCACGGGGAGGAGAGCAGCAGGCAGGGCAGGTGTAAGGCAGGGCTGCCAGCATCGCCATCAGATAGAGGACAGACAGGTGGACGCCCAGCATACACTTGGGCTCCTCTAGGTCCTTTCTTGCCCCATTTGGGAGTAAATAGAAAAGACCAAGACCCCAAACCAAGCGCAGTAAAGAGGGCAGCGCCTGCCCCTCAAGCATTCTTCTCCTTGGTTGTCCCCAGAAGTGGGGCGCAGGGCCCTGGGGGAGCTGTTCCCACATTTATATGGAGAAGCAGTTCAGAGCAGCCCGAGTAGGGCCCTGGTGGACTCTGGGTGTCATTCTGTCCTTCAGGCTGAACTTAGGTGTTTCCCGTTGCTACTTTTATTCTATGGCATCTCACATCCGTGAGCACCAACTTCACAATGCTGCCAATCCAGCCACCTGTCAGAACCTCCTCTGCAAGGACCGGTTCCTGCCTGGATGCCTGCAGTGACCTTCACTGCCCTTCCCCCGGTGCCCTTCCCCCTGTACCCTGCCTGCGGGACCTGGCAGACCAGGGCCCAGGTCTTCCCTCAGGAATCAGGACCTCACTCCCTGACCGTAGGCGGCTCTTCGAGGAGTGACCTGCCCCAAGGTCGCATCTCTACCAGGTCTCCTGGTGACGGAGGGTGTGCACACCCAGCCCTCGGCCCAGCGCCCAGCAGCTCTGAAGCTGACTGCGCGCCAGCTGTGCCCCGTTGTGGAGGCCGAGGCCTTCATGTGGCCTCTATGGCACCTCTGTGGCTCCTGCTGTCCAGCCGCTTCCCGTCCCTGCCGTCCCCTCACGTCTACCCCTGAACTAACATCCTGCCTACCGGTCTCTCTCTGAGTCTGCTTCCTGGGCCCTGGGTACTATAAGCGTGCCTGCCCTTGACGTGTGAGAGCCGATCTGGCCTCTCTTCGGTGGACAGCGTCCTGCCCCAGATGCGCTTGGCACAGACGCATCTACAGTCTATCATCGAGGGGAATTTGGGACAACCTTCCCAAAGAAACCACCCAAGCTCCCCCTTTGCCTCTCAGATGGTGACAGAGGGTCTGGGTAGCAGAGGAAGTGACTGGATGGGGATGAGAACAGAAAACACCCTAACGGGGGCAGGACCCAACAGACACCGACTTTGGCAAAGCCAGTTTTCCCTGAGAAGATCCGCCCCCTGGGTGGGTGTGAGTGGCAGGTTGTCCGCAGGGCTTTCCAAGCCAGTGTGAGCAGCAGCGGCCTCTCCCCAGCACCCTGCGGCCTCCGGCCAGCCACACTCACAGAGAAGCGTGGGGCTCTTAGCAACCTGGCAGGCCTCCAAGGAACACTGATGATTCATTTGTGTGCCTACATTTCTGTTGCATCTGTTACCTGACATTTTTTTAGTTGGGGTCAAGTTTGTTTGTTTTTTTAAAAAACAGAAAAGCTCCAACTAAGAGTAAGCTAAGGAAGATAGAAATTTATTTATCGTTCCCATAGAAAGCGTCCTGAGAGTGAGTGAGTGAGGCCTCGGGCTGGTGTGGCAGCCCCATTCGGGGATCGGCAGCTGGGCACCCACCTTCCTCCCTGCCCAGCCGTCCCACGCACGTCAGCCCACCTCCTTAGGAGGCTTTGTGGTCCAGGGTGGCAGGTGGCACTCCAGCCATCACAGGCCCTTGAAGCCAACAGCAGGAGGTAATGACACCGGTGGACCTGCCTCTCCCCCAGAAGTCTGCCCTCTTCTGCTCCTACCTTACCGGACAGAACACAGGCAGGGGCCACATCCCCCGGCATGCGGGCTGGCAATAGAATGTCCTTGTCAGCTGGACCAGCCCATGGAAAACCAGGTTTGTGCTGCTCTGTAGGAAGGCGACAGTGGCCACTAGAGCAGAAAATCACCAATCACCACCACAGTGACCTGCCCAGAATATTTCTCCTCTGGGCCCAGCCACAGATTCCTGATGGCCAGCTCCTGCTGCTGCTTGTCACCTGTCCCGACACAAGCTAATCCTACACAGCTCTTCCACGTGCAAAGGAAGATTAGAGTGGGCCACTCAGTTCCTACCTTCTAGTTTCCTAAATTCCCTCCATTCCTGAGAACTGATATCCAAAATCCCCCCTCCACACTCAGCTCTCCGAAGACCTTGCTCACCGGCCACAGGTGCACTTCCCAGTCCCTAGCTGCCCGGTCCCCACTTTCCCGGTCCCCACCTCCCCGGGGCCCGCCTTGCCTCAAGTCAGGGCTCTAGCTGAGCCCTTCATGCACCGTCCTCTGAGTGCAGTTACGGTTTTCCCACCCTGAGATCTTCCTTCTTCGCCACTACCAAGAACTCATTTGTTCTCATTCCATACCTTCTCTCTCTCTCTCTGCTATTCTAATCAAACGCTTACATCCTTAAAGAGCCCAACAAAGCCCCATCACATCAGTGATGCACAGCCGGGAATTCAGCTCCCTGACTAGATGTGACTCGTCTGAAAGGTCCAGCCTTCCTTGTCTCTCATAGTTACTTAACGCTCGTTATTAATCTGCTCAGGTCTCCTCTCTCCTCGGATGCGGTCACACTGGATGTGGTACTTAGCCTTTCTGTTCCTTAGGGTTGCTGTGAAGTCTGAAGGGTGTGCTGAAGCCCCTCACTGAAACTTCCACATCCCTACACCCTTCGGAGCGCTCCAGGGCAGGGCCGTGGCTCCCGCCACACAGAGTAAACATACAATGAGTGCTCTGGCCGGGTGGCCTCTACTCAAGTCTTACTTTGCATGTCCTTAAACTTTACTTACAATGTAATTCTATTCTCCCAAAAGTGCTGTGAGGCATGAAAATCTGGTGGTATCCTTTTCTGGGTGACATGGGGTAGCCAGATTTTTAGTATTTTAACTTCTATTTTCATACCACTTCAGTATTTTTCATGCCAAAGTAGAAAATAGAGTCTCACATGAAGCATATAATTTTCATGGCTAGAAAAATCATCAGAGAGCTTTCCTGGACCTTCTGCTGCACATGTGTCTCCATTGTGACACTTAATCCGAAGTGACTCTCGGGGCAGGAGAGTAGACATGACATTCGATGCCAGCAACTCCAAAAGATATTTCCATGGAAGAGAGATTTTTAAACTGATGCTCTTGGAAACACCCACTAGGTAAACCAGAGTGAGGGAGCTAGGGCGCAGTTAACTCTGGACGCATCTGCAGTACAAGCTTCCTCCGAAGCGTGAGGCTGCTTCCTCGGTCTCTGCTCACATGGCCACTGAAGTGGCGGGTGGGCGGGGGTGGTCAGGGTTAGACCAGGCACTTCGGATCCGTAGTCTTCACTCCTAAATTCATTTCACGCAGCTCCTGAGAAGTACTATCCAAAACAGTGCTCTGGCACTTTCTATACAAGTACAGACTGTTTTGACCACAATTCCTTGAGAGGACTCATCTTTCCTTAGCTTAAATTACTTATCTAGAAACGGTTGAGGTTGTCATAGCTCTTCCTGAGCTAGTGGAGAAAAATTTAGCAAGCATTTCAGCAGTATGGTCTTAGTTAAAAGTTTTATATATATAAAAATTATATATATATAATTTGTCATATATAAAATTTATATATAAACATATTTTATATATATGTTTACTTATTGACATTTTTAACTAACATTGCATGACTCTGAAAATATTTTATTTTCTTCAATCAAGAAAATATGAAACTGATTTTCTAGATATTGTATCCTTCATAACCTGCTTTCAATAAGTCCATGCCGAAGCATTTCAATAAACTGATTTTAGACATATTAATAGAATGACTCACAGCTCTGACCCCACCTGAATATGTGATCCTGGAGAAACAAGACTTTCTATCAGCTGGAGCAGGTACATAAATTAAGTCCTATTGACATATTGAGAATAAACACCTATGTTACTGATAAACCCCAATATTTGCTAGGGTTTGTAGAATAGGTGTCGGAGGTGGGCAAAACCACCGTCCCCGTCTCCAGGAGAGGACACCAAGGAGCAGGACGATTAAGTGATGTGCTGGGGATGAGATGCCACGTAGGCGTCACAGCAGGACTGAGCCTGCTGGCCGGCTCCTGACCAGGCTGCTGTCCTGGGAAGGACATGGCCCTGCAGATGTCAGGCAAGGACATTCACCATCCAGTGTCAGGCCATCCACCTAGGACACAACTGCACCCTCAGAAACACACCTGGCCTGGCAACCAGCCTCACCCACGGGAAGATAAAGGAAAGGGAAAGTGCAGGGAAAATGTAGTAGAAACCTGCGAGGCAACTATACTTTTCCAGTTCTTACAAACACATGAAAGCAGTGGAAGAGCCTGTGATAAGACACTTTATGAAATGACAGGTCTCTAGAAGCCAGTCCTCTGGTCCCACCAGTGGGACTTGAGGCCTAGGAGCCAGCACAGCACAGCACAGTCGTTCGGCTGCTGAGAGTCTTGGGAAGCTGTTGCCTGTGTTTTACTGCGGACCCTTCGGCATTGCTGATGATTCGGCAGTACGACACCTTTCATTTCCTTGCTCACCTGATAAAGGACAATACATACCATAAAGAAATGGTCTTCTGAGCCAGTATTATTTCTTTGCAAATCTAAAGGGAATAAGATTCAAATAAAATATTTATAATAGTTTTTAAAACTATGTGTCCATTGGATGTTTGTGAAGATATCTAAGCCAATGTGAAAGCATATGGAATTATACATATATAATGACAAAGTAAAAATTCAAGTAGTAGAATATGAAGAATAAACTTAACTTTAAAAGTGGCGTTATCACTGAATTTTCACATTTAAAAATGTGTGTGTGGTAGCTCTACTTCTCTAAGAAAATGCTCTTGCTCTTTTTACGAACAAATGTTTAGCATTAAGCTAGCTGCTTTGATTAATATTGAAGTCATCCAGCAAGTATGGATTTAACCAGAGGCTAGTCTCCTATTGCGTCATCTTTCGAAGGCCCCGTCCAAGGTACCACGGGGGAGTCCACAAAAGATCCGGGTCTCAGTCTGATGAGCCTCTAGGGACGGCTGATGACAGATGCTGTTCCAACAGCTCGAATGGTCTAGATGATTTGGCAAATGTCACAGAAAATAACTTTGGAATAGGGTAACAAATTGATGATCCCTGTCAGATTAGAGCGGAGATCTTTATCAATTTCAAAGGATTTGCTGAGGTTCCCAGAGCTCTAATCATTATAAATAATAGATCTAATCGATTCATATCTTATTTGACAAAATTAAAGCTTCTTGAAAAGTTCAAAGCATTTTCTGTTTGAGAAATCTTATTTCAGAGTTTCTAATTTATAAGGGAAAGGTGAAGAGGCCCCTCTCAGGAAATCATCACGGGGGTATTTAACACGGTCAGCGTCGGCATCAGAACTTTAGGGTCTGGGCCAGAAACTGGCCTTGGTCCAAACTATGACTTTTCCAATCAGTGGCTGTGAAAGCAAGGGCATCAATCACTTTCTTCAAGTTTAATTCTGTCATCTGTGTGGCACACTTCCCAAGGCTGCCCCCTGTTGAAGTGTGAGGCCTGGGAAGTGTCCACATCGCATGTGGCAGGTGGTGCAGACCTCGATTATGCTCAACTTCAGTTAACACATAGGCGTCTCTTACTGCCACGCTCCTGATGGCGTGAAGGCGGCTCAGCGAGTTCAGAGACATCGATTGGAGCACTGCTGTTTCTAGAACAGTGTCCGGCATACTGTGAGTGTTCAATAAATGTTTGTTTATTGGTGAACTTATTTCAAATGAAAAGTAGATACTCTTAAGTCTATGCTTTTTATATCCTAATACATCTTCGCTTCTATTCAATATAGAAGGGGCCATCACTACTGGTCCCATGAACATTTAAAAAGTAATGAAGAAATGTTATGAACAACTCTATACTCACAAGTTTGGTAGCTTAGATAAAATGGATCAATTTCTTGAAAGATACAATCTACCAAAACTCACACACGGAGAAGGAGATAATGTAAATTTGACCTATAGTTGTTAAAGAAATTGAATTGATAATTAAAAAGCTGCCAAAACAGAAAGCATCAGGCCTAGATAGTTTCCCTGGTGACTTCTACCAAATATTTTAGGACACAGTAACAATTCTCTGCAATCTTTCAGAAAACAAAAGCAGAAGGAACACTTCATACTTATCCTATGAGACCAGCATCACCCAAATATCAACACCAGGTAAGGACAATACGAGAAGGGGAAAAACAGATTAGTATCTCTCATGAACATAAATACAAAACCCCTCAACAAAATATTAGCAAAATGAATCCAACAATGTATAAAATGACTTATACACTATGACCAAATGGTAGTTATTCTGTATATAAGGCGTGTTCAACATTCAAATATCAATCAATCAATTATATCAATAGGCTAAAGAAGAAAATGTGTGCTATCATGACAATAAAAAGAGAAAAAGCATATAAGCACATGAAAAGATGCTCAACGTCTTTGGCCATTGAGGAAATGCAAATAGAAACTATGTTGAGTTAACGCTTCACACCCACAAGGAGGGCTAAAATCAGCAAGGCAGACACCAGTGAAGTCGGGGAGCCCTCACACACACCGCGGGGTTACAGACTTGGACGATTTCTCAAAGCACAGAGTTATCCCGTGATCCAGCAATTCAACTTCGCAGTAGCTACTCTGAAGCAGATGATCCAAGACCCCAACTTTGAGAATATGTCTCAAATCAAAGGAACAATTGTGAATTCTGCCACTGAAATGTCACAGGACACTTTTACACATACGAGCAAATCACACCTGACAAATTCCCAGCTCTGCAGAGGCAAACCCTCATTAAATCCTTATCAATAATACCACTGGTGTTAGTTCTATGTGTTGTTGGTGCTGTTTCTGCTATTCAGCACATTGACATATTTTATGTCCTCTTACGGAATCAACGTATACTCATGCTCAGGGAACAAGACTTGACATTGCATTTTGGCATTTTAAATAATCATAGGTTTGCAGAGCACACAGCTCTCCAACATTGAAGTTGAACCCTTGGGCAGGAAAGCAACCTCAGTGAGACCACGGAAGGTGGTCTGTACGTGGATCCACGCCACCCTGCTGTGCCACCCCACTGCCAGTCTAGCTTCCAACACATTTGCTGGACTCCATTCTGGGTAGTTCCCTCTGCCTGCTACATAGTTCTCTCCTCTCCTCTCTTCACCTCTCCTCTCCCCTCTCTCTTTCTCTCTCTCTCCCTTCAGTCCTCTTCTACTCTAATCAAAATCCTACCCCGATGCTACAGAGATCACCCCATTTAATCCTTCCAATTTCCCATGTAATGGAGGTTTCATTAACCCCAGTTTTACAGAGGAAAACAAGGGCAGAAATGCCAGGAAGATACAAGTCAGAACAGGTAGGACTGGGATTCAAACCCAGGCAGATGGACTGCAGAACCAGCCCTGTACCTGAGCCCACAGCCCAGAGTCCTGCCTGTGTTAAGGTCACTAGTTTCTGGACGTGCTCTTCTCACCTGACTGGGGATCTGGGAGCAGGGGTGGGGGTGGGGTGGATAAAGCCTCACCTTATTAATCCTTGTACCTCGACAGCCCTTGGCACAGTGCCTAGGACACAGTGGTGCTCAACTCACATATGTGGGATTAAATGATAATAGTGCCCCTGTGGGAAATTACAACCAGCTTTAGGATAATGCTTTGTATTTGTCCAAGAATGTCTTGTGGCAAAAAGATGAGACTGCAACAATGTGCTTGTCACCTGCTCCTTATTATCTGGAACGATCTGCCATATTAACATCACGCACTCCTGTCCCTCACGCACGTGCGGAAAGAGGCTATAGCTTTGTCTGATCATAAGATGAAAAGATAACATGATCGTTATAGTAATCAGTATCATTATCATCATTAGAAATATCTGCATTCTAAGTATTTTATATATATTTTCATACATATAATAAACCAATTAAATATGTTCTACTATCTGCATTTTGAAGATCTGAGAAAACAGAGAGGCTAGGTAACCTGTCCCAAGTCACAGAGCCTGGAGGAGCACCCAATCCATCCCAGCTGTCTCACCATCGCCCATAGTCCTGCCACTTGAGCCGGGTTTGGCACCTGTGTTGGGACGGAGGGTGAGCAGGTCCAACAAACACCCCCCCCTCCCTGAGATGTCCTCAGGTCTGAGGAAAATTCCCCTAGCACTCCTTGGCCCCAAAGACATCCTGTATAAACAACCATTATTTTTCTGTAAACACAAAATGTTTTGTTTTCTTAGTGTTTTTTTTCTCTTTTCTGTGGCTCTCCTTGATATGTCCACAGAATTGCTGGCAGCACACCCATCAGATCAATTCCACTTAAAAGAACTGACTCACAGTTGCTTCTTTGTATTGTTAACCCAACATGCAGGTGACCCGCGGGGTCCGGGTGGGTTGTGGATTTGGCAGTCTGCACCTGAGGCCGACTTTGCCTCTCCCGTCTAAGAAGGAGTTCATGGCATGGTGTGGCGTGGTGCAGCTCTCTTGTCTCATCTCGTCTCATGTTACCAAAACAGTAAAATGTCTATGTACTGGGGACGAGAAACGTCCCTGGGTCATTTCAAAGTCCTCGTCCGCAATTCCCCTTCCAATGCTGAGAATTGTAAGGTGTCGATGTCAGTGAAAACATGACAAGCTAGTGCATTTCTTTTTTCTTTCTTTCCTCCCACTTTTCCTCCTTGTTTGCCTGCTCAGAATGGCACAGCCTCATCAACATCGCTTGCCAACCTTGCCCACAGCTGGAGAAAAGCAGGGAGGCGGCCTCTCAGTAGCACTGCTTTCTGCATCTCCCCACCAGAGTTGAAACAACGGATTCCACTGATATGAAAGGAAAGTAATTTTGCAAAGATCATCTTATGGATATTTTTACAAAGTAGTTCCCAGAGTGAACTCTTAGAGGGGAGATATTCATATGTATTACATTTGCAATGTAAATCCTCTGGCCTTTCCATTAATTTCTTTAATAAATAGCCTGGCTTAATTTTTGCTGCTTAATAAATGGGAAAAAGTTCTGTGCATTCTAAGGTTTGCTTAATCAATGATAACTAATGTTTATGTAAATTTGATAATCGTATTTAAGCAATTAATATTATAACAAGAGTGATTCTTAAAGGAAGGGAAAAAGAGCCCATGAGCGTGGCCACTCCTTTGTTGTCAGATTCTCTGTTTCTTTCAGGATTCTGCAAAGGAGCATGGGTTATGTTTTTGGCCCAGTTTCCATTTCCCTGGTAACAAGAATCCTCCACATGGAGGACTGTGATTTGGTTAAGGCTCAGGGACCGCTGGCGCCTGGCGCCATCCTCGCTGATAAGGAAGCCCAGGAAACAAGAAGTAACCGCCAGGAATCGCTTGCTGTTGATGTCTGTCCTTCTGCATCTTCAGTGTTCCATCTCACTCTCTGTTACAAACATCTCAGTCATCTCTGACTACAGGCAACGGAACTAAATAAACAGGCGAGTGTGGGACGTGGCAGGAGCCCAGTGAGCAGAGAGAGCTGCTGCTCCGTTTATTTTCAGCCTGCAGTCTTGGGTGGGTGGTCTCCTCCAGACCTAAGCTAAGGCTTGGGCCCTGCTTGGGCCAAAGTCTGAAGCCAGCTCTTGCTCAGCGCCCTGCGCTTCCTGCTCTCCGGTCCGGGACCACTTTCCTCCCTCCTACCAGCTGACTGCTGTTCACACCCACTGGGCCTGGTGCTGGCAGAGCTAACTGAGCAGATGCATCTGGGCCAAGGTTTTAACAGGTTAGCAGTGACATTGGAAGGTAGTCTTTAATCCGGGAGCACAAAGCAGTCAATAATGTGGATGTCAAAGGTGGCCTTTCTCCCACAAACAATAATAATTAACATTTACCTCATTTCAAAGCCATATGAAATGAGGTCTGTCCAGAACGTATCCAGCTGTGTAATATGAAAAATAGAGACATGTATTGAAGAGCATACAAGATACAAGAAACATTACCTAGGACAATGACACCTCAGTCCCCTTCAAAGTCGGCACCTTGGGACCTCACACACTTCCCCCAACTGCAGCATGATGTTCCTTCTGCTCTGGTAGCAGAAGCTGTGGAACGAACTTTGCCATGGCACATTTCATGCCAAGACCCTATGTCAAAATCTCAGCACAGCAGTTTTAGGAACCTCCAGATCAGCTTCTAGTTCTCACACTGTCAATCGCTGATCTTTGTTGATTGCAGCCTGGACACATTCAACATTCTCAGGTGTTCTGCCTGCTGCAGGCCTTCCAGAACGTGGATCACTTTCAACAGATTCTTGACCATCTTTGACGTGTCTGTGACACACTTTTATTTGTGCTGCACTCATTTCATCATCCCAAAAAGCCTTCTGAATTATCCAAATAATTTCCAGAGAGGAACGCTCAAGGTTAACACTAAATTTGATGCAGATTCATTGCCCTACTTTCTCAGTCACTTTAAATGTGATGGCCACACATTACACGTGCTCACTCAATGGCATCTACCGCCCCCACTGACTAGGACAGTGAAGTTGTCATTGTCCACGCATGCGCATTCCAGGCCACGCTCCCTGGCTGCCGGGTTACATCAATGTCATGCAAACCATTCTTGTCATATTAACAACAGTTGGACTTTTTCCAGACTATATATGTCCTCGTGTGGTATACATACACAAATATACATATGGCCTCATCTCCCTGCAGTGCAAAATGATGGTGACAGTAATAGAGTAGTTGTGGTCTCATTTTAACTAAGGACAACACCGAGGTTTTCTTGAGGAAGGTCAACGACGTTTTCCAGGACATTGGACTAATACATTGGCAAATCAGGCCCAAGTCAATGCTGTCAAGTCAGTGCCGTCCCCGTTCTCCCAGCAATGAAGCCACCAGCGCACACAGCACCTCTCGGACCTCGCGCGTGGCAGTGGCTGGGTGTGCTCCTTGCCCAGGATCCTCAGAGTCTCAGCAGCTGTGCAGAGGCAGCACCCAGTGCTGCTGGACCCTTGGGTGGGGGCTGAGTCCCCCCACCTGCAGTGTCCACGCTTCCCAGGGCCCAGCACCAGAGGAGGAGCAACTTTTCTGATATTTCATTGACATCCCTCAGTTAAGTCCCCTATTCTGAACATTTATCACCACATTTCTTAAGGAGGTGGATTCTTAAAGATTTAAAATGTTGCATTCTAAACTTGTGTTGAATTCATATCATTCTTTAACATTACAGTGAGAAGAGCACTGTGGAAAATAAAACAGCTACGACCTCTCCCAGCCAGCGGAGGGGACAGCAGAGCCAGGAGCAGACCCGGAGGGGACCCCGGTTCACACCCTCGTGATCCCACAGGCGAGGGTCAAAGAGACGAGACTTCACCATCAAAGTCCCTAAACGTCCAAGGAAACAAATCGGATGGTGAAACAACTGATAGCAAGTGTGTAGCCTCCCACCACTGTGAATAGAATTACTGGACACAAAATAGAAAATAACGCTGTGTGAAAAACGATGAAAATAAAAGTGGGAAAATGAGCATGCAAGAGAGGTTTTCAAAAATAAGTAAGTAGATATAAAAAATAACTACTGGAAATAAAAAATGTGATCTTTGAAATTAATCTCAGTGGATAGGCTAAAAAGTATGTTAGTTAGGCACAGCCAAAGAAAGAATTGGGAGCTAGTGGATGAGAAGGTAGAACTGAAATAGTTATTGAAATGGGAGAGGAACAACAGATAAGAACAGGGCAGTAACCACTGACGAAATACGTGAGAACCAAGGACTGGACAAGTGATGGGTCTGAAGAAGCAGAGGTGACTGAGGACAGACAGTTCCGTGTGGAAGGCGGCTCAGCCAGCCCGCCTGGAAGACTTCAGAAAGCGGTAAGAACCAGGGAAGACTCTCAAGGTGAGGAAGAAGACTCAGTGAACTCTGGCAAAGAGACACAGAAGGAAGTTTCCACATCTCCTTGTGAAGGGAGAGAGCGCTGAGTTTCCTGAGTTTCTCTCACTGGGTGACTTGCTTCCCCGTTGTTGTGCTAACATCACTTCCTTTGTCTTCTCAGATGCTCAGGGCTGGACCAGCTGTCCATTCTCCCAAGTCATGTGCTGGTTATCCCAGCTTCTCGAGGGTAAAATGCACGTTCATCTTTTGTCTGCCTGGCACCCAGGACAGTGCCCAGCATTCTGTAGGTCCCCGGTAAACACGTCCTTGATGAGTCCAAGCAACCATACAGTCCCTGCATTCCAGGACAGCGCCCTTCACACCCAGGCAAGTGTCCCAGTGACACCATTTTCAGCGTCTTTCCAACACCATCGTGTTGTTTGATGCGGTCCAAACTGCGAAGACGGTTACTTGTTGCTCCCCAGTAAGAAGAGCCTCCCGGGGCCTGGCAAACAGGAGTTCTCATATGTATGACTGGCAGCGCCTCAGGAAAGCCTGCAAAAGCAGGCGTCAGAAGGTTGGAGAAACGGGCTCTCAGACCTCAGCCAGCCTGCTCAAGGACTGTATGGAATTCCTTTTTTGTTTTATTGTCCAAGGAGTCCTGTGAGTTTGGACAAGGTTAAAAGTTTTGGCCCTTATTTGACTTAGGACTTTTCATTAAGACAAATGGGCAATAGTAGCTTTAAAGTTTTAAAATATATGTACATATATTCTGCATAAATTTGAAATTGTTAAATGAGAGAAGATATTCTGACGTAATTCCCACTCCATTTAATTCAGAGTCCTAGAAAAATGAATCTTCTGAGATACTTTATTCTTACTGAGTTGCCCAACCTTCACTTTTCCCTCAAAGATTGGTCTTTATAACTACTTTCCTTTGCACTTCTAAAAGAAAGATATAGTTTAAAGAAAAAAGTCTCTAAACGGGTTATATTTTTTCACTCATTAACACTGATCATTTACATGCTCAATATCGCATGTGTCATGGTGAAGGTAATTTACACGTCGGTGGTTTCAGGAAGGAGTGGCGTTGTTGACAATAACTGCTGACCATCTTGAACCGTAGAAACGAAGCCCAGACAGACGTACTTAGACGATTATTACATTACATAATGGAAATAACTTCTGAAGTCTAATTACTTAGCCTTGTGATAAAATTAATTACGCTTGAGGGGAATTGCAGCTTTTTTGTATTAGATGTATTGCTTGCAGGAATCCATTATCACAGGCTGAAACATATTGGGAGCAATAAAACACGACTGGTGTCCACATCAGCAAGTTTTCCAAAGAAGCACTTCAGCTGCCTGCTCCTATCAGTCACCCAGCAAAGGCTCCACCCGCCGGTACCCGTGGGGCACCTCACTTCCGGTGGAAGGCTCCATCAGCGCTGATGGGGTTCCTGAGCAAACAGCGCCCCTCATCGTTTGCTCTGTGAATAGCCTCACCTCCTGCAGCACAAGGACAGGTTCCATCAGGATCTCAACTCACTAACATCTGACCGACACACTTTTTGGAGGTGAACCGAGTCTGCGGCTTCCCCTGACTCTGGGGAAAATGTCCCTCTGTCTAAGGTCAGATCCGCAACGGATGCGTGGGCCCGTGTGCTCGGCTCCTGGGTTCCCACTTCCCCACCAGCGACTTCTCCTTTTCCTCCATTTTTTCTTCTCTCTGGTTGCTGATTTCACACCATCAGATTTTAAACATCGCAAGTCTCATTCATCCAAAGTGAATTCCCTTCTGTCTTTATCACTTACTCTTCCAGCTGCTGCCCTGTCTCCTTGAGACAAAAATGTCAAAATCACTGAGATGGTGTCTCAACACACGGTCCTCATTTGCTCGCCTCCCCAGACTCACTCTCTTCCATCTGTCTGTGCCCCTGCTCTATGCGAACAACTCCGCCGAGTTTCTCAGTGACAGCGATGACAATAAATCCACTGGGAAGTTTTCAGTCTTCACCTCACTTCATCTTTCAAGAGTCCTGTCCCCCTTCCTTAAACTGACCTCTTCAACAGGCTCCGAGGGCACCGCGTCCACTGCTGTCCTCTGGCTCCTCTCCAGTCTTGCTGGTTGAGTCACGCTTCTCGGCGCATCCTTTAAATAAGGGGGCACCTCAGGAGTTGGCCATAGGTGCCCCCCCCGTTTCACTCTGTACTTGTTGTTGAGACAATGTTGTGGCTTCAGACACCACCAAGAGGTCAGCGAGTTCCAGTTTAAATATGGAACCCAGACCTTTTCTTTGAGTTCTAATACCAGCACGTCCAACTGCCCAGTCGACATCCCCACATGGAGATCTGAAGGCACACTAAATTCAGCATGTCCCAAACCAGACGTGGCCTCCCCCCACCCCCGATCCTCCTGGAGTCTCACACATCTCCCAGGACGGCACTAACACCATCAGGCTCTGCACCCCAGACTCCTAAAAACAAACCCTGATACCAACACCGGTATCACGTGGGCCTCCTTCTCCAGCCCACATAGCACATCACCAAGCCCTGATACTCACCTTCTTCCCATGTCTCCACTGCTCTCTGTACGCACCAGCCTAGACTGAGCTACCATCTCATCTGACCTGGGCTACTGCAAAAGCTCTCTCACTAACCTTGCCCATGTCCAATACTGACCTCCAGCCCAGGTTTACCACAGCCGCAGGAAGCTCTTCAAAAGGTAAGTCTCTTTACTCAATTCTCTGCCCTAAAGCCTTGTCCTGGACTTCCAGGCTCTCATGATAAGGAACAAAACGTGTGACGGTTCTGCAGGCTCCAGGTGGGCTTTGCAGCCCCCTCCCCTCCAGCCACAACGTCCTTCTCTGTCACCCTCAGCCAGGCTCAGAGCACTCCCTCTGTTTTCTTCATTGCATTTCTCACAATGTTTATATATCTATTATTTGAGTACTTGATTATTTATTTTCTCCAAAAGACTTTTCATAATCAGTGCCAAAATCATGTATATTTTGTTCAATAGTCTGTCCCCAAGCTTTTCGTTCACACATAGTAGGTGTTCTTCACACGTCTCCCAGATGACTGTCTGAACTGGAGAGAGCAGTTAAAACTTCAGGAGCAGCAGAGCTCAGCCAGGATGACAGGAGAGGCGGGTTGGAGGAGAACCTGGGAGAGCTGGCATTCGCGGACCCCAGGGGGAGCACGCAGGGTTGCTGGGGTCACAGGAAATTAAGCCAATGTGGAATTTCTCAAGTAGCTCCAGAGAGGTGTTTTCTTTTTTCTTTTTTATGGAATTTATTGGGGTGGCATTGGTTAATAAAAGTATGTAGGTTTTAGGTATACGATTCTACAGAACATCAGCTGTATATTGTACGTGGGTCCACCACCCCAAGGCCAGTCTCCTTCCATCACCATTTACCCCCCTATATCCTCTTCTACCTCCCCCCCAGCTCTTCCCCCTGGTAATCACCACAGAAAGGTATGTTCTTAGCATTGCTTATTCCCCCCCCCAAGTTTTACTTGTTTCTTTTTCCTGGTGCATTGACAGACTTCAATATGAAATTTCACATGAATATGCTGTTAACCTCTCCTTACGGAGCAGAGACTGGCTTCACAGTCTGAGGTCAAACAAGCACTTGTTTCCACCGACCACCAACTGTCCCTGAGTTTACTCCGTAGGTCCCCACGGCACGGTTCCCTCAGGGGTTGGCACCACAGGTGTGTCATACACACGTCCGCGGGTGCAAAACTTTGTGCCCTGAGAGGCTGGGTGGAGTGCGGGCGGAGGACCCGCCTGGGTGGGGAGTCTGTGGCAAGTTTCCTCTGCCTCCTGAAAGTCACACGCCAGTCGCCTGCCTCCCCTCCTGGGAAGGACAGCTTAATTACCCCATAACGAGGGAGGAGGAAATACAACAGAAATCCTCAACCTCATCAAAACAGTGCCATATACAATATAGAACACATTTAAATTTGAATTTCAGCTAACAAATTTTACTGTATGTGCAATGTTTAGATATATTTACCCTAAAAATTATTTGTTGTTTATAGAAAATTTAAAATTAGTGGGTGTGCTGTATAGTATTTATCAGCTAAATCTGATCACCTTAACCAAAGTCCATTGATTGATTGATTCATTCATTCACTTACTCATAAACTTTTCTTTAGTGCAAACTTTGGGCCACTCTCTGTTCTAGCCATTAGGGCTCAACAGGTAACAAAACAAAACCCCTCACCCAGCATTTAGTTCACATGAAAACCACACCGAGGTGCCCGTGGACTCCAGCGGCTGCACTGCCTGACGAGCAGTCCCGACACACCCTCCGCACACAATGCCGCCTGTCAAATGTGTGGACGAAAAGGAGCCGCACACTGAACCCCACAAGTTCAGGGGAAGCCTGCGTGACAGCCGTACAAACTCAGAGACCGAAGTCACCACAGAGGATGGCCCAAAATGAGAACATTATAACTAAAAGGGAGTCATGGCAGGTAGTTAAGGTTTTACCTTAATTAAGCCTGTCTGTTGTCTTTTTGCATCTAAGATGGCATGCATAATTTCCCTCTTTCCAGACCCCGCAGGGCACAGTCGCCTCACCACTGTGGGTGGGGGGGAGGCCACAACCCCCCTCATTGTTACACTGTTATTGTTATCGTGTTAATTATTGACTGGTAACTATCCTGTGCTCACAAATGTAAAAGTATGTGCCTCTTACCTTTCGTCCAATCCTAGAGGTTTCCGGCTTTGCTTTCTCCCGCCTCCCTAATCCATCACCAGTGGATTTCACGCAACCCACTTACATCTCCTCTTTTGATTGCAGTGCATAAAATAAGGTGCAAAACTTCCATTTGCCAGAGTATTTTCTCAATCTGTTGAGGTTTTGCTTCCTGGCAATTGCTGTCAGTTTGGCCTAAATAAACTCGTAAACATTCTTACAGGTTTGGATGTTTCTTGCCTTAACAAATGGTGTATAGTTGGTCACCCCTGGAATACTTGCTCTCTCCTTGTTAAAATATTCTTTTCTTAAGAGAATAGTCACACCAAAATGGTAACAGTGGTTGTCATTGGGTTTAGAAGTTTGAATGATTTTTTTTTCTAATTTTGTACATTTTCCAAATTTTCTAAATGATTCTGTATTACTTATAAAACAGTATGAACTGTTCCATAAACTCAAATTACCACGGTCACTTTTAAAATTAATTTTCAATTAATGATTCAAGTGCTGAACTGTATCATTAGCAGGAAGTCCATTATCTACTTCTGAGATGTCCCTCACTTCCAGAATCGCGGCACTTGGAGTTCCCCGAGAAGAGAGAGGAGAGGGAGGGCAGGGCAGAGCTCCCACCCCCTAAGCAGTACAGGCCCCGAGGGGGTTTCTTCACAGCCTCGGGAAGGCTCGTCCCCAAGAGTGAGTCCTGTGCCCGAACCCAGGGCCGGATCTGAGCCTGTGAAGGGTTGCCTGCCAGGCCTGCGCCTCTCCAGGAGGCCCACCTTCTCCTGTAATGTGAAAATAACCCGATGAACCCCCAGGTCTGCAGAACTTGGGGCTTCCCACTGCCACTCCCAGCCACCTCCCGGGGACCATCTCAAGGGAAGTTTGAAATGACCAGGTGTTCCCACCCCCAAGAAAGACCCATCAGGGACTCCTGGGGACCCACACATGTGTTGAGAACCCGGTGGTTCCCTCCAGAGGTCCCAAAGCACTTTCTGGCTCTTCTTTCAGTGGAAAAAAAGGTACCAACTTAATTGTTGAAAGAGTATCCCACTTCATCTACAGAGGATACATAACAATAAAACCATTACATCGAACCCACATCCACCACTCACCCATGGACTTGAGTGGGCTTCTTAAGCCCTGAGTCAGGCAAATCTTTCACTACCTTTATCTTATTAAGGAACTCATAGGGTGAAATCGCCCATTTGGGCTAACTTTAAAAATTAGAAAACAAAGCTGAATGAACCAAGATAACGTGTCCTGACTCATATATTTCGCTGAAAACTTCTCATTTGTTAAATAATATTTTATTTCATATTGGTATTGATATAGTCTCTTATGTCTAAACAATTCATAACCATCTAGATGTGATTTTTAAAAAATAGTGATCACCTTAATCCAAATTTTCTTCATGAGCAAAGCTGGTAAAAAGATTTTTCAGTTTTCAGTTCATATATCATGGGCCACAGCTAACATTTGTGTCCAAGTGTGTCAAAATGATGGAAAAAAAAAATAAGCTCAACTCCCACAAGGCCTAAATCGCAGGGCGTCAGTAAAGGTGACCGACAAGGATGCTTTCATTCTCCAGTGGAGGCGCGTGAGACCCCGCGAGGCAACACACCGAGCCCCGTGGCCAGCTCGTCATCCCTCGCCCACACAACACAGGCCGGCTCCCCGCGCCGGCGCGCAGCCCACAGACGAGTGTGTTGTGAGTGGAGAGTCTCCTGGAGCCAGGACCCGGGTCTCCTCGCTCCCTGGAAGCCAAGCTGTCGGGTCGGACTGGCACCTGCCCCCTTAGGGACAGTGAAGTGGGTGCCACTTCATGTTTGAGAGTGTCACTTACTACAACAGGGTCACTTACCTACCAGTAGACTAAAACCTCTGTTTGAAAATTAAGAACTGGGAAATTATTTCCAAAGTCATACAAGTAACTTTGAATCCAACAGAACTATCAAATTCCCACACGACTCTGAATGCTTTCTCCTTCCTTTCCAGCTGCTGCTATACCCTCTGTGCCTCGGGGCATGAAAATACAGCACACACATCAAAAACCAAGTCAGTTTTCTTCCTGCTTGTTGCAGAAATACGATTTTGCCACATCATTTAAAAGCAGAGAACAAAGCTGCCAGGGGGACAGGGGAATGCACCCGATCACTTGGGAAAATCTTGGAATTTTCAACGGAAATGAATTCCCACGGGTTGCAGGGAAAGGTGTCAGCATGTAGATAAACTGTGAGGTCTGCAGAAGCGCCTCCGCTCCCTGGCGGTCTCAGTTTTTATTACATTAGTATTTACTCCCAGTTCTCTCGCTGCTGCGGACCCCTTCGGGCTTTCCACAGCCCCACTGCCATCGCTGCCTGCCTGCCTTTTCTTCACTGTTATTTTTACAATTGATTGACGATTTCCCACGCTGAGACCAAGGCAGCTCCCTTGCCTATCTAGGCAGCCAGAACCCAGCTCGTCGGCAGCACAGGGAAAGCCGGAACGCACACACCACAGGGCAGGGCGGCAGCTGCGGGAGGCTATGTGCCCCCGGGGGCCAGTCCCTCAGCTGGGCCCGGCCCCCAGGTCGCCTGCCACCTTAGTCTCCCAGCAGAGACTCCCTGTCCGCTGGGCGTGGGCCTCTCCTGCCCCCACCTACACCCTGTAGACTCCTTATCCTCGGTGTTCATTCGTCTCTTCAGTCATTAACGTTCCACTGGTCATTACTGATGGATGAGGACCAGCCTCCTTCCTGGCCATCTGTGTCCTCCACCTAGCTACCCGCCGCTGGGACTCTGCCCCCACCTCTGCACGGGGTCTCGCCTGGACCCCCAGCCTTTCCAGGAGCAGCACCTCGATTTCACTTGGTTATATAATGTCCCTCATATGAGTGCTTTGGAACTTTTCCTTTTCTTTAGCAATTGCTTCACTGTGCCTTCCTTGGCTCCCAACTCAGTCTCAAACCCCTTCTCTAGATAACCAGAGGCCTAGATTCTTGTCTCAGTTCTCAACCACTGAGTGAAGCAATGCTTTTCCATTTTGTTATATAAAAATAAGAGATACTTAAAATTTCTTCCAGCTCTAATAGTCTGTAAGTCTAATTTTTTTTTTTTTTTACTGGTTAAAAATTTTAGATGTTCTTTTGAGTTTTATTATTGCTGATGCCAGATGAGGGAGGCAGTGTAAACTTGGTCAGAAGGTCCGAGAGGCCCTCCCCCTGCCCACTCCACGGAAGGGGCCAGATCCCAGGGTTGAAGGAGGCGCCGTTGGGGCCGTTTCTTAACTCCTGAGGCCTCTGATGCTAAGCTGTGAGCATCAGTCTTTTATTGCCTTCAGCGCTTGGGAGAGAGGGATACAAACACAGTCAGTACTTACCGGAAGCAAACGGCTTCCTAAAAATCCATCTTCAAAGCGTAGCATTCTCAAGCAATGAGAAGCAATTCCTTTACCTCCAAAGGGCATCAATCTCCTGTCTTTTTAAATAAAGGGAAAGCTGCAACCTGTCACACGGCAAGCCGACAGCCTGCCCTGATTGAACAAGAAAAATGAAATGGGCAATGGTTTGTGTGCAGGGTGGAAAGAGAGCAGATCTGATAGCCCTGACGTGCTCCTCATTTTCTGCTTGAGGGAAAATAAAGGGCATTTATGAGAGCTGTCCTCCACCATCCAGTGGGATGTTCCGAAGGCTTTTATAACACCGATGTTTCACTAATGACGTTTGATGCGCTCTGCCGTTAAGTCCTTTGCCAGCGCCCTGCTCGCACAGCGTCAGTGAGCGGGGCTGTCACAGCCTTGACCCTGTCCCTCACCCGGGTCATGGCCATCTGTTACCCCATGCCAAGGCCAGTGGGCATTTCCCATCTGCAGGCTATTACCTCAGTGCATCCTCACAACCATGTCCATCTATTCTAGAGAATTCTGTGGGAGTCTAACTGCCAGGATCACCGGAGGAGGGTTGCCTGGTGTCCATCAGAGGAGTCAGATAAAGCCGGGGTCAGCTCCAGGGGACTCACAGGGCAGACCCATGTGGGCTTTGAACCTGTGTATCTCCTTCACAGACTCCAGCCTAAATGCTGGCTGTGGGCCGGCTCCTGTTGAATTTGGACAAACCCTACTCCAACGTCAGTCAGTGTCAAATGATGGTGATGACAGTGTAAAATGAGGACTTTGGAGGGAAAAAAGCAACCTGCCTGGAGTTCTCTGCCCTGATTCTGGCCTGTCACTTCTCTGCCACCCTGAGGAGGACGGGGAGGAAGAGAGCCGAGCCAGCACAGCAGGGTTTCTCTGCAACACTCGCCCCGACAGGAGGGAGCCAGGTCTCGGGCGCCGCTGCCTCTTCTGTGAGTGTGCACAAGCATTTCAAACCAGTTCCCCATGATGCTACACTCTCATTCATTCACACACCCATTGCCAGTCCTGGCTGAGGCTTGGGAAACACGTGTGGTTAATCGCTGCTCCTGGACTCTCCTACCTGCAAGCTGCTCATGACTGAGTCTCTGCTATTCACCATGAGGGTCGGAGCTTAGCTTAGGTCGTGGTGGAGAACATCCAGTGGAAGACAGGCTGGGACAGAGCGAGAGAAGCAGACAGCGAGGGCAGGAGGGGCTACGTTCTGTCCCCAGATCAGGGGAACGGGGACCAGCGCCAAGGCCCACGGTGTTAGTTGTTGTTCATGCGCATAGTGGAAATCTGCCGGTTGCTCCCACAGCCTTGACCACCCGCGTGATGGGGGCTGTCTGTGTCCAGGGAGGATACAAATACCTTAACACAAAGATGTTATTCTTCCATTGACATTTGCTCAGAGGGCAGTCCCGGCAGCAGCTGGCCTCCTCCGTGGTGTGTTTCTGTGTGTGCGCGAAGCAAGGCTGGCTTACATCAGGTGGGGGCGGCATAAAGTCCAGCCGCACAGAAGACAGCCTCTCACACAGGCTCGGCAACACCTCGGCCAAGTCGTCGCACTGGCCCTGCTGCAGGGAAGGCAGTCTCAAAGGTAAGAAGACTCTGTCTGCCTGAACTCCCAGGAGGACCACTGGTCACCAGCGTGGCAAGCGGTCTGCAATGGGATTCTTAAAGGCTGTTGAAGCTGAGTTCCCAAAACATTATCCAAAGGGGTAGGCCCTGTGCTTGAAGACCCCGCAAAGGACCCAGGCAGAGAGGGTGACAATGACCTCCAGGAAGGGCGCCAAGAGGAGAAGACCCGAAAGTGCCCAGGGGACACAGCCCCCACCCAGCCTGAGTGGCCAGTGGCCAGAGAAGGATTCCCAGGAGAGGTGGTGCCTCAGCCAGATTTTTTAAAAGAATAAAATGCAATGAATAAGTAAAAGTAAGCCAAGCAAAAGCAAACAAGCAGAACGGGAGAAGGTGTCCCAGCCACAACCCGGGTGGGGGTCGGCGGTGGCGGCGAGGTCGGGGTCTCAGAAAGCTCAGAGGAGATCTGGTGACCAGCCACCTGGAGGAAGGAGGCCACACTGGACACATGGGCAGGGCCCCGGGGCAGGACGCGGCACCAACGCCAGGCGGGCCCTGCAACACCGGCTCTACCCACAGTGCGGTTGCCAATGGTGTAAACAGTGAGTTCACAAACTCCCAAAATGCTGCATGGACACAGGAGCAGGTCGTGTGGGCACCGAGGTAAAATGGCACCGCCTTTGGACCTCCGATCAAGGAGGGAAAGTGGAGAACAGAACCCGTGGCTCTTGCGAGAAGAACCCAAAGAAAGAGTGTTGGCAAAGCAAACTGAGCCGATCCCGCAGCGGTGGGGGTTGGGAACTGTTTCCTGGGACAGCCTGGCAAGTTCAGCCCTGAGGCGGCCGTTCCAGGCCTGAGTGTGTGTCGGAATCACCTGGAAAATTGTTAAGTTGCTCACCCCACACCAAGTTCCTGACTCATGAGATCAGGAGTGAGGCCCCAAAATTTACTCTGGACCCTTCTGGTCCCGGAGAACTCTGCCCCCAGGGAGGTGAGGACATGGTCCGACAGGGACGGTGAGGCTGCCCACGCCCCAAGCGGAGGAACCCCAGGGCACGTAGTTGGAGGAGAAGGCTGTGTCCTGATGACATCAAGCAGGGGCAGAGCAGACACAGGAGTACAGAGAGGGCATCTCACACAGCCTCCGCGAGTAATTACCCAGTCGCCTCCGGCGTTGTCGCCAAGCCCAGGGCAGAGGCCCAAGGGCACGGGGCTCCCCTGTGGCCTGCACCCCTCTCCTCAGTTTTCCGTCCTGCCCTGTCCCTGCTCCCCAAACCAAAACAGCCCTGAGGACCAACCGATCAGCCTTCCCCCTAAACCACACATGGCAAACACAAGGCCCTACAGCCGAATCCAGGCCTCCAGCTTGTTTTATCCTTGTTTCTACGCTGTGGCAGCGCTGAGCTCTCACTTAACTGTTAAGGAGTAGTTACATGTATACAGTCCTAAAAGTACATTTGGCCCTTTGAACGGCTGATTTGGCCCCTGGCGAAAATGAGTTTGACACCCCTGCCCTAAATGAAAAAAAAATCTAAAAACCCCCTCGGTGGAGCCAAAACAAGGCTAAGGATTTTCACAAGGAAATAAAATTATAAAAGCAGAGAAACAGAAGCATTCACAAGCACACAGTTCCCATTTCATCTAAAACTAAAATAGGCCCAAACGAAGGTTAGCACGACTGTGTTACACAGTGCCCAGGGTGTTCTCAGCTGAACCGCGTCCCTGCCCGAAAAGATATATTGAGGCCTGTGCTCCCACACCTCGAAACGTGACCTTGTTTGGAAATAGGTCTTTACAGCTGCAACAAGTGAAAGTGAGGCCATTCGTGTGGGCCCTGATCCGAGGGGACTGGTAGTCCGCCCTTAAGTATATGCACACAGTTATGGAGGGGCACACATTCCAACAGACACAGCCCATACGGGCCAGAAGCCTCATGCCAAATTTATCGGTAAATCCCCACCCAAAAGTCCATCGTCATAGCCCCTGTGGGGGGTGGTCCCGTGGCAGCAAAGGGAGGGCTGGGCAGCAGCGCGGGAAACCTGTGAGCAGGGGCGGCAGGGCAGCCAGGGAGGGGGAGGGGGGAATGGGAGGCAGGCCTCGTGGCCCAGGACAGAGGTACCCGCTGGTGAACTCACCTCCTCGCCACTGACTCAGCTAATGCTCTGTCCCTTCTTGTTGCCAAGGGAAAGCTTCTAAGTTCTTAAAGGAAATCCTGTGGCATCTTCTCTCGGAAGCGTCCTGATTTCCACCCCACGCCCAGCAGCTGGGTGCGCCTCGCAGCTCCAGTCACTGATTAGCGCTCCCGTGGCCTCAGCGCCCCTCCACTGCACGGCAGTTCTGAGTTTCGCCTCTTCGCACTGGAGGAAGGTTTCCTGAGCTTTGTTTACCTGACCCCGCACTCCAACCAGGAGGACACACCCCAGCCACAGCGTGGGGACCGTGGGCTGCCAAGTGTGGGGAACAGGGGTGCCCCAGCCACCCTGGGGCCGCTGCGCCGGCCCAACTCCGGAGCAGCGTGGGCGGTGCCTGCAGCCGTCTGTCCGGGGAAAGCTCCCATCCATCTCAGTGCAAACGGAAACAGTGCAGTGCCGCTCGGGAAAGACGCCGCCCAGCACTGAGACTACACGGGGCAGGACTGCTTCACGGCTGGACCCGGGCTTCTCCGGGCGGGTCTCCTGTTATGGGGGCGTTTCTCTCCCGAAACTGAACGGTGCAGGCGCGTGAAGGCCGCCTCAGGGGATTTAGCACAGGTGTGGGCATGAAATCAGTTCATCCCAGCCCTGCCAACTGTATCTTAAAATTCATCCTGACCCACTGTGGCATCAGGGTGACGATGGGACCCCCCCAGGGGACTTCCAGATACCGCAACACAGTTCTGGACTTAAGTTTGCTTCTTGGCTGTAAACCTGGACCTCACCAGGGTCAGTCCCACAGGTGGAGGCTGTTCCGCAGGCGCCCCCCCCCATCAGAGATGTCCCCCACTGCGTGCACCTGCGTCTGTCTGCCTCCCTCCTCACTGTAGGGCCCAAGCCTGCAGACTGGTCTTGTTGGCGTCAGTGACAATTTCACCAGCGATGACTGTGTAGCAAGCTTTGTGATAAGCACTGTACATACATTATCTTCTCGCATCTCACAGCAGCCAGGCTGCGGTAAGAATGCCTCCCGCCTCAGGTGGGTGGCATTGTCTTCCCCTCACAGGCACAGAAGTGGTAACTCCTTGACCGAGGTCACAGAGCTACTAAGTGATGACTCAGCACTTGTACCCAGACGCACCCCTTGCCCAAATCCGCGTAACCTCTGCGCAGTCTGCCTCCGACCATTAGCAAAACGGGTGACCCTCCTCGGCTCCTCGCCACTTTAGAGGGCGATCCTAGTGAGTCTAGTCGGGAGGCTGGCCTTTGAACTCCTGGGACATCTCCCACAAACCCATCCTCAGACTTTTCATTACCATCACGTGTGTAGTTCCTGACGGTGATGAGTTTAACCTCATCATTAAATAAACAAAACAAAACTGAAGTGCCTGTGAAGTTTGGAAACCACATTTTCAAGGGGGTTCTTAACCCAGGGACACTCCGCTAGTAAGAGCGCATCCCTGGATTCATCCTTTCCTCTGAGGCCGCTGAGTTCACACTGTCTCGGCATCCAGGATGCACACAAGTAAAACACGGCCCCTGTCCCCAGGGCTCCTGGTAGGGACCCAAGTAAGGAAGTGGTCATCACAGTCCAATGAAGCCAGTCCTGGGAGCAAGGAAAGGGCGCGCGACGGGCCGGCGGCCATGCCCAGGCCCCATGGGGAATGTCAGGCAGCCACGTCCCACCTGTGAGGGCAGAGTCCGCAGTCCCTCCGCATGGTGTCGCCCGAGGTCAATGGGCCATGTGACTCCCTGCAGAGGACACAGGCTCGTGTCTTCCATGGGTTAACGGGAACTAGAGGCGCCTGGTTGTAGCTCTCAGTGCAACTTGGGAATTTTTCATGTGATAAGCATTAGGGCAAATATAGTCAGAAGCCCCTGGGGGTGGGGCCCATGCTGTCACCTCCCAGGAGGAGCCGGTCCCTCCATCCCTGCGTCTCTCAGGAGGCCCCTGCCACCGGGCCCAACGCCCTGATGAAACTGACCCTGGCATGGAAGGAAACCGGAGCTCACAAGAACAAAAGCGTTAGCAGGCAACTGGGAAACCTCAACATGTTTGTGAAAATGTAGCTGAAACACCTGTAAGTGGCGAAGAAAAGCTTTGGGACGTGTCGGACTCCTGTGGTGGCGTTCTCCCCTAGGACCAGGGAAAGGTTCCAAGTCAGCTTTCCTCGGGAACCGAGTTTACGTTTTTCTGGGATTGCAGGCCGGGCCCCAACTCTGCAGGGGCTTCTCGTGAAAGCTTAGGACCTGTGGGGAGGAGACAGGTCCCGACGGGCCCTGACCACCTTGAGGAGCACCGGCCAACCCTCGTGCCAGCCGTGTGATCCACACCACGTCACTGGAGCCTCAAGCACACTCCTGCTGGGAGCCTGTGCCCCAGTCACAGGTGAGGACACTGACGCCCCCAGGTAGTGACTTACCGGGTCCTATAGGTCACAAGTGGCAGAGCTTGTCCTTGCCCAAACAGGGAAGTTTCCAGAGGAAGGTCTTCTGAGGCCAAAGGGTCATCAGTGCTGCACCGAGCAGCCCTGAGGACGCCTCCTTGAGCTAAAGGCTCCAGGTTTCCCGGCTCTGCAGGCTGCCTGGGGGCGCTGCCCCAAGCGAGGCAGCTGCAGGCTATGGCCTGAAATGCAGGGGCTGGAGGATTCGCCCTCCCACCAGGAGTCCCACCTGTGGTGGCAGCTGTGCTCGGAACGCAGCTCTCCTCCTGTATATAAGGGAACCTTTAGCACACAGCAGCCGGCTCAGAACGGACGTGAAGGACTCACCGCCAGCGGGTTCCTGGCCGTGCCATGTGGCTGCAATCCTTCCTGCTCTGTCTTCCCCTGGCTCTGGCCGTGAGTGGCCCGCGTGAGCCTGAGGCCCCAGAAGATGCCGGCGAGCTCCACTGTGGGCCCCGGGGTCTCCGGCTCACTGTGCACCCTCTCGATCCGGACACGGGGATGCCTCCCACCCTGATAGCATGGGGTAAGTCTGACGACGCCCCTGCTGAGTGGGACAGTGTCTTGTCACCACTGCCACCTAAAACTGCCCTTCAGCTTCCTATCCTAATGCTGTCCCCACGGTAAACTCCACAGTTTCTCTGCAGACATGTCACTTGTCACCTCACTCCTGAACCAGGCTTCCTCTGATTCCTCTCCTTGGCAGTTGCCCTCTGGGGTTGTCCTCCCCCTGCCCGGTCACCATGGTGACTGACCACTTGTGCTGTCTGCCCCTCCCCACCCCCCAGACAAAGTCGGGCTGCTCCACAGGCTGCACAATGACTCCGGCTGTGGCACCTGGGTGATGGAGGGCCCAGGCGGCTCCATGATGGTGGAGGCATCCTACAGTGGCTGCTTCGTCACTGACTGGGTGAGTAAGACCCAGGTGTTGGGCCACCGAGCCCTGCCTGGTGTCCCCGCCCGGACTGACCGAGGGCCTGTCTCTCCAGGACTCCCACCACATCATGCTGGTCGGAGTTGAAGGCACGGCAGCAGCTGGGCGCAGGTCGACAGTGAAGACCAGGCTGCTCAAGTGTCCCGTGGCTTTCCCAGGTGCGCACGGGTCACTCCCACCTGCTCTGTGCAGTGACAGTGCCGCTCGTGACGGATGGCCCGCAAACCTCCCTCTACACGCATCCTTAGGATAACGTCCACCTGAGCGAGCTCGGCAGGGGGCCCCAGGGGAGAGGGCTCCTGAGGTCCCTCCGCAACCCCCCCAGGGCCCTGAGCACTGTCACTGTCCCCAGCAGTGAGCTTGGTCACGGGCCCCTCATGATGGACTCAAACAGGAACTAGCCCAGGACCAGGCCCTCCGGGGCTTGAGGAGGAGGGTGGGGAAGGGTGAGGAAGCTGTCAGGAGGACTTGGCCTCCAAGGGCCAGCTGAGCTCGGCCAGCCCCTCCAGGGGCCACTTGATCGTCTGGCTGGGGCATTAGCCAGGACCCCAGCTCCCGCAGGTCTTACCTGGTGGCCTGGTGGCCCCACTCAGTCAGAACAGACTCCCACATGTAACTTACTCTGCTCATCCCTTTTGCTACTCAAAATATAGCCCAGAGAGGTGACACTGACAAGGTGCGGTGACTAGCCGCCATCCCAGCCCTGCTGTGCAGGACCACGTCTCAGAGCCCAGCAGGTGTCCTGCAGGCCCCAGGTGGAGGCGCGCTCCGGGGAGAGCCCCTGCTTCTCCTGACCTTGTTACAGTCTTCCTTTATTTCCAAAAAGTACTAACTTCAGGGACTCCTACCAGGCAACTTACTACTTGCTTAACTTCCTGGGATGTAGTCTAGTGTGTAATATGGACCTTTCGACTCCAACAGCCTAGAGATCTGTGGGAACTCTCATGCTTTGTAAGAAAATCTCCTGTAAAGCCCAAGTCTGTTGCCTAACTTGAGTGGCTCTCTGCTCCAAACGCAGCCCCACGTGGTCCAGGGGCCGACCTGTGTGACGCTGTCCCCGGGTGGGACCGACTGCCCTGCGCCCCTCCCCCCACCACACCAGGAGACTGTCAGAGGCTGGGCTGCTGCTACAACTCCACGGAGACTTCCTGTTACTACGGCAACACAGGTGCATGAGGCCCCTTAGAAACCAGCTGAGGAAAGTGCCCATTACCTGCCACGGAACCTGGAGGAGGGCTGGCGCACCCCCACCCACCCACCGCAGAGAGCAGATACTAAAAATGACCCAGGGCCGTGCCCCCGGCACCTGGCCCCAGAGAGACAGCTCTCTGCAGGTTCTGTTGCCGGAGCTCCTAGAAGTCTAACGCGGCGCAGTAACATTCAGCGGCCTCAGGAAGTCCGGTGCGGTACACTGCCTCCCACTGCAGCAGTGTCTGCATGAGCCTTTCCTCCAAGACTGCTTGCTGTCTCTCCCAAGCTCAGATTTTCTAACGCAGACCACCCTCGCTGAGTGAACACTGGCCGCACTCTGTTCTCAGCTCTGAGAACACCTGATCGGTCACACAAAGCAGGCACCACTGTCCCCATTTGCAGGTGAAGCTGCAGCCAGGAGCTTAAACACTTTTCCTGAGGTCCCACAGTAAGTGATGGAGGCTAGAGTCAAACCCAGGTGCTTACCCCAAGACCCAGAGCCCTGATTAAACTCTGGGCAGCTGAGCTGGTGTGGAGGTCACAGCCAGGGACGTCCCCTTCCCCAGGGGTGGTCGGAGCGGCTAAGTCACAGACTTCTATCTAGCTGCTCCGCAGCAGAGAGGGCCTGCCTCCAGCCCTGTCCCTCTGGTGTTCCAGTGACCTCCCGCTGCACCCAGGACGGCCACTTCTCCATCGCCGTGGCCCGGAACGTGACCTCGCCCCCCCTGCTCTTGAACTCCGTGCACCTGGCCTTCGGGAATGGCAGCGAATGTAAACCCGTGACAGCAACACCAGCCTTTGCCCTGTTCCAGTTTCCATTCACTTCCTGTGGCACCACGAGGCGGGTGAGGACCGTTGGCCTTTCGTGTTGCTCCTACCCTGTTAGTCAGCTCGGAAACAGCCTAGTGGCTGGGGCGGGGCCGGACGCGGAGCCCCAGAGGGATGCCTGGCCCTGCTCAGGTGTGGGATGGTCTCTAGGATGGGAGAGAGCTTGGCACTGGGACCTCAGAAGCCACCCTGGACATGGGGCCCAGCCACGTCAGCTGTGCTCCACAGGTTCTGGCACAGACCCCAAGGGGAGGAACCAGAAACAGACCCCTCTTACACCGCCCTGGCACTGAGCAGAGGCCGTGCCTAAGAGGGGCCCCAGGGGAATATGCCACGCCCCTTCCTGTCCTTTGTCCTCAAGTGAGGCCAAGTGGTGGGTCCCAGGTTGGCTGAGGACGCCTGCCTGGCCTCTGCAACACACAATGGCAGGGCAGTGTCACTGAGCACTAGACCCAAGCAGGACCTGAGGGGAGCAGCTTCGGGCCAGCAGCAGTGACCGATCTTCTTTACCGGCCCCTCCAGATCACCGGGGGCCAGGCAGTGTATGAAAACGAGCTGGTGGCAGCCAGGGATGTGAGAACATGGAGTCACGGCTCTATCACCCGCGACAGCACCTTCAGGTAGGTCTCAGCTCACCTGCCTCTGCTCGACTAGACACAGAGCAGGAGCTCAGAGGCTACCCCCAGACCCACAGGGTGCTGCCTCACAGGAGAGCCGGTCTGGTGCCTGGCTGTCCAGCCTCGCTGGCCATGCTCACTAGGTCTGCTGCATCGATGGCCCCGGCCTGAGCTAAGCCCCAGGTTCACCTGCGTTCTCCTTCACTTACCGCATCTGTGTCTCGTTCTGGCCTTTTCCCTTCTACCGCCCACGGTCCATGCTGTAGCAAAAAGGGCCCCTTTAAACTCCCAGGTCAGAAAGCCTACTTCAAGCTGCAGGGGGACAGTGAGAGAGCTTTAACTGGATGTCATGTGTGACCTGCGGGACTCCTCCAATGGTCTCAGTCCCACCCTCTCCCTCCACCCTGGATCGCCCTTCTGTAGTCTTCAAAGGACCTGACTTCCTCCACACGCTGTTCTTTGTCCACCGTTCTCTCCCTCCTGTGCCTCAGTCCCGGCACTTGTTTCCTTCACGTCAAGTCCCCGTAAGAGGGTCCCCGACAGCCTTCTCTACAGAAAGCACCCGTTTCTCCACAGGCCCATGTCAGTTGTGCATTCCGTATGCCTTCCACTCTTACCCACTGATCCCCTTCACCTAGTGGTTCCCCACCTAAAACAGAGGTCCCCCACGGCCAGGGACAATGCCCATGGCGTTCACAACCCTGTCCAACACCTGGCGCTGAGCGGCTCCCTGAGCATCCCAGGGACGGGGACATGGCCTGCCCCTAGAGCTGGCCAGCATCTCGGTTCTCTGCAGGCTCCGCGTCAGCTGCACCTACGCTGTGAACAGCCACACCCTCCCACTGAGCGTCCAGTTGCTCGTCTTCCCAGAGCCCCCTCCTCAGACCCAGCCTGGACCCCTCACTCTGGACCTTCAGATCGCCAAAGGTAAGACGCTCCTGGCCAGAACGTCTGGCCCGCAGTCTGAGTCCTGTCACTCTTCTGGGTGTGAAGGCCCCGCCTTTGTCACAAGACACTTGCTAGAGGAGTGAATGTGGGTGACGGTCTGTCTCAAGCAACCCAGAGTGCCCTAGCTCTGTCCCTCCTGCTGAGCTCATTTCGGCCCCTTGCAGATAAAAACTACAGCACCTACTACAGCCTTGGTGACTACCCCGTGGTGAAGTTGCTCCGGGATCCCATTTACGTGGAGGTCTCCATCCGTCACAGAACCGACCCCAACCTCGGGCTGCTGCTGCATCAGTGTTGGGCCACACCCAACCCGGACCCCCTGCATCAGCCCCAGTGGGCCCTGCTGGTGAGGGGGTGAGTGCTCTTCCCAGTACCTGTAGCAGAGCCCCTCAGGGAAGCCCACCTGACTGTGGTGTCTCTGCCAGATGCCCCTACACTGGAGACAACTACCAGACCCAATTGATCCCCATCCGGGGAGCCACGGGCCTGCCCTTCCCTTCCCACTACCAGCGCTTCAGCATCTCCACCTTCAGCTTCATGGACTCGGAGGCCAGGCGGGCGCTCAAGGGACCGGTACGATACCTCCTTCCGTGCTCCTCAGCAGGGCTTGGGACCCCTGCTCACTTGTTTGCACGTCAGGTTACCCTCGGCCAAGGCTGGCCTTTAATGCTGGCTGTTGGTACTGCCTCAGAGCAACCCTGATACCGGTGACACAAGTGACGTTCATGGACGTAACCCTGGTTCTCCAGTGCCACTCTGATACAGGTTTAGGCTACTGAGACTGTCTGACTTGCTTTTGACATCCTCCTGCCAGGGAGGTAAGTGGTCCCAACCTCTCCTCATGATGGGGATACAGTGGGACCCCACTTCTCTTGGCTCCCAGGTGTACCTGCACTGCAGTGTGTCTGTCTGCCAGCCTGTGGGGGCGCCATCCTGTGTGACCTGTCCAGCTGCCAGGAGTGAGTATCTGGGCTCTCTACACATAGAGTCCCCACAGCTAACCTTGTGCCCTGTGTGCAGATGACTCAAACCAGGGACCCAACCTACTGATGGGTTTTCATGAAGGACTGTCATGATGAGTAGCACAGAAAGATGACCGACTTCAGAATCCCAAGCCTTTGAAATATAAGCTGAAAATCCTTGTAACTCTCAGCCTTAGCTTCTTCCATATGAATTTTCATGAGGCCAGGAGTCAACCTGGTTCATGGCCTACATATGGCCCAGTGAACACCAAATTCTGTCTGGGAAGCTCACAGACGGAGACTTCCCCACTGGCTTGAAGGCGGGTCAGGCCTGAAGAAGCACAGGTGGACGTGATTGAAGGCTTAGAATATGAGCTCCAGCTGTCGAGGCCCAGAGAGCCTACTGCGTGTGTGTGCGCACGCGTGTGCTTCTACCTGGCCCACTAACACTTGCCTGTCTAGCCCCTGAATTAGATTCATGACCCCAGGAGCTTTAAGTCCCTGCTAGCAAAAAAAAAAAAAAAAAACCTCATAGTAATGATAGCTTTGAAAATTTACTACATTAAACCCTGGCTGGTGTGACTCAGTGGATTGAGTGCTGGCCTGCCAACCAAGAGGCCACCAGTTGGATTCCCAGTCAGGGCACATGCCTGGGTTGCAGGCCAGGTCCCCAGTAGGGCTGTGTGAGAGGCAACCACACACTGATGTTTCTCTCCTTCTCTCTCTCCCTCCCTAAAAATAAATAAAATCTTTTTAAAAAGAAAAAATACTACATTAAGTATTGAATATTTAACTCCCCTGATGCATATAATCTACATTCTTCCGGGGAACCAAACAAGCTTAGGCTAACTTTTCCAAGGGCCAATAACTGGCAAAAGCCATCAGGTTCAAACAAAGCTCTGCTGTCAACTCATTTCCAGTTCCCTCTCATCACAGGAAAGGGTCCTGGTTTTAGCCTGCTAGTGTCTAAGTTCGGCTTAAAGAGTGGCAGTTCGGGGGTGGTCCAACATCGTGATCTGATCTATATTCCCAAATGCAGGTGAAACTGAGGTAACAGCCAGGCAAAACAAATTTGAGCAAGATAGACTTAAAATACTAATATGAGGTTTCACACATACAGATGAGTTTTCTTAAGGATCTGAACATATCAAGGAACCTGGCCTTGTATCAGACTCTCACTTCCTAATTCCCCACAACCCCACTTGCAAAAACCTAACAAACCCCAGCTCGCTTCTCTCCAACAGGAAGGAGAAGCTCTGACACCCATTTCCACAACAGTACTGCCAGCATTTCTAGCAAGGGCCCCATGATTCTACTCCAAGCCACGAAGGACACTTCAGAAAATCTTCGTGAATACTCGAGTGAGTAGAAGACCTGACCAGCTACCTGAACCGCTAGTCAAACCGAAGCTCCTTCCTCACCCATTTCCTCTCCCTTATTCAATCTGTGCGTGCCTCCAAAAAGGGGACTAGCTCGTTCTTCTGATGCCTAAAGACTGCTGGTCTCGGTCAGGGTGTAGCTCACTGCACTAACCTCTCTTCCTTCCACCAGGTTCTCCTGTGGACTCTGGAGCTCTGTGGGTGGCAGGCCTCTCCGGGACCTTAATTGTTGGAGTCTGGTTAGTGTCCTACCTGGCTATCAAGAAACAGAGATGAGTCACTCAGACCAAATGTGTTAATAAATAAAACTAGGTTCCACTACCAGCCTGTGCCCAGCTTCTCATTTGAAAGACTGATGCTTTACATTAGCTCTTTACCTCTCTGTCGTCAGCATCTCATCTCTTCAGCTGGGGGTGGGGGAGGGGTGTTACCCAAGAATAGAATAAAACCATGATACCCTATTTTTGTATTTCAACCTATCTTCTGAATATAAAAACATTTCGGTAGAATTTCATAGCTGACAACTCAAACAGTACATACAAGAACTAGCTCAGACTGAGCAGAGAACTTTATAAGCTCAAGAGAGGTGGGAGAAAAAAACACTCTTCCACAAGATCGATCGAACTAAGGCAGAGCGAGTCCAGAACCAGTCCTGGATCTTCGAGACCCCTGTCTCGCAAACTTGATGTGCATCCAACTCAAAGGAGGGCAGAAGGAAACCGATGGCTGGTCTCGCTGCCGAGTTTCTGATTAAGTAGGTCTCGGCTGAGAGTTAAGAACTTGTATTTCTAACTGTTTCTCAGGTGATACTGATCTTCCCGTTCCAAAGCCACACTTTGAAAATCAGCGTCTCCACTA